>WNWK01027194.1:0-26546 GCA_009830355.1 Cherax destructor
TTGGAGATATAATATCTTGGCCCAGGCCCACTCCTTAGGCCTCCGAGGCAACTTACCATTCTTTCTTAAGGCTTTCTTAACTGACAGACATTTCCGGGTCCGGGTTCGTAATGAACTCTCCCGGAATTTGTCCAAGCTGAAGGTGTCCCCCAGGGATGTGTTCTGAGCACAACACTTTTTCTGCTTGCTATAAATAATCTGGCATCTGTTCTCCCATCCAATATTTGGTCATCGCTCTATGTGGATGACTTTGCTATAGCTTGTGCAGGTGCTGACTGTCACCTCATTGCAGTTTCCCTCCAGCATGCCATCAACCGGGTTTCTGATTGGGCCACCACTCACGGGTTTAAGTTTTCTAGTGGCAAAACTCATCAAATTACGTTCACTAGACGTTCAGTGGTCTCTGATCATCCATTGTACCTATACGGCTCACGTATCCCAGAACGTGATACAGTCAGGTTTCTCGGCCTCCTGTTTGACCGCAGATTGTCCTGGAAACCTCACATTACCTCTCTGAAGGCGACTTGCCATAGCCGGCTGAACCTCCTTAAAACCCTCGCACATCTTTCATGGGGGGCTGATCGTAGAACTCTCCTTCGCCTACATTCAGCCCTAATTCTATCGAAACTCGATTATGGTGACCAGATATATTCGGCAGCCTCTCCTGCCACTCTTTCCAGCCTTAATCCCATCCATCACCAGGGATTACGCTTATGCCTTGGTGCTTTTCGTTCTTCCCCGGTTGAGAGCCTCTATGTAGAAGCGAACATTCCATCCTTGTCCGATCGTCGTGATGCACATTGCATTCGCTATTATGTTCGCTCTCATGACCTCCGCAATCCTTCCATGTATAGGATTGTCACAGATGTTAGTAGACGCTCGTTATTTGTTCGTCGCCCCTGTTTACTTCGTCCCTTTTCTCTTCGTCTGCATTCACTCTTGTCTTCCCTTCAGCTTCCGCCTTTATATGTTCATGTGGCTTCACCCTTTCCTCTACCCCCTTGGGAAGTTCCTGCTGTCCGTGTCTGTTCTATTCCTCTACCTTGCGCGAAAGCCCAACTGCCTACGGCGGCTTCTCGCTCTTTCTTTCTAGACCATTTCCGTTCTCATTCCCATGCCATCGCAGTATACACCGATGGTTCAAAGTCATCTGACGGCGTCGGATTCGCAGCAGTGTTTCCGGACAGCGTCGTGCGAGGGCATCTGTTACCCTCGGCTAGCATATTTACGGCTGAATTGTATGCCATTCTTGTGGCACTTATCCGTATTGCATCTATGCCTGTATCACCATTTGTGGTCGTTTCAGACTCCCTTAGTGCTTTACAGGCTATCCGTAAAATTGATACACCTCACCCCTAGTTCTTCGTATCCACCTTTGGTTACGCCGTATCTTTAGCAAGCATAAAGATATTGTCTTTTGTTGGGTCCCTGGTCATGTTGACGTACAGGGCAATGAACAGGCAGACACTGCTGCGCGGTCAGCAGTACATGACCTTCCAGTTTCATATAGAGGTGTTCCTTTCACGGACTATTTTGCGGTCATTGCTACCCACCTTCGCACCCGTTGGCAACAACGCTGGTCTGACCTGCTGAATAACAAACTTCATTCTATTAAACCGGTTATAGGTTTCTGGCCTTCTTCTTGTCACCAATGTCGAGGTTGGGAGACTACACTCTCCGTCTTCGCATCGGCCACACTCGTCTTACTCACGGGTATCTCATGGAGAGGCTCCCTGCCCCTCTCTGTGAGCATTGTCAGGTTCCAGTGTCTGTTCGACATATCCTGTTGGACTGCCCACTCTATCAACGAGCACGCAGAATTTACCTCCAACGACGTCTTCGCTCTGCGGCCCTTTCTTTACCTTCCCTTCTTGCAGATGGCCCCTCCTTTAATCCTGACTCTCTCATTGACTTTTTGACAGAAACTGACTTACTACACAAACTCTGAAGATTATACCTCTAGCACCTCCCTCAGTCCCTTCTACCTCGATCTCTTGCTACCCTCCTCCCTGCACTATCCACCGTCATCTTGCACTCCATACCCTACTAATCGTCCATCTCCCTCTTACAACCCACTCTCCCTGCATCCTACAATAACCTGCAGCGCTGTATAACCCCTGTGGTTTAGCGCTTCTATTTGTTATAATATAATACTCCTTTGCTATGTCATAGGCTCATCTTACCGCCTGTCAAGATTATACCTCTAGCATCCCTCAGTCCCTTCTACCTCGTCTCTGCACCCCTCCCTGACTATCCACCGTCATCTTGCACTCCATCCCACTTCTCGGGTCCCACTTAACCCCCGCTTCCTCTGCTCCTCATCCTGCAATACCCCTGTCTCGAATCCTTTTGATATTCTTGGCTCCGAGGTCCCTACCTCGGCTTCCCATACTTCCACACTCCTTCCTCTACTCACTCGCACAATCCTGAGTCTACACGTCCTCGTTCTTCACTAAACCTCAGCGCCCCCCTCTCATAAGCCCGGCAAAAATCCCTACTGCCAGGTCCTTCGCCTCGACTAGTTCTATAACGTGTGTGGAGGTTCATCCTCCTCCTCATACACTACCTTCATCCCTGTCCCCTCCCAAGCCCCTTCGACAGTTTCCTCTTCTATCTCCTCTCCTCTACTTTAGTCAGTCTATAGACTCCCCGATCGTTGCTCACTCTTCTTCCATTTCTAATGTAGTCCCACATTCTGCATCTTTGACTTCCGAAACACTGGAAGCTATTGCAGAATATATTACAGAGACTGGACAGATGATGGACACTACTCCACCTGAGGTTCCTCATCTCTCTTCTTCGTCTCAACCCCCTTCCTTCACAACGTCCTCCTCCCTTTTCTGATTACAGGTCTTCCGCTGCCTCCACACGTGGACTTTTCTAACCCTAGTCCATAGATTCCTCTCACTTCCACTTATATCTTTCTCTCCATAAATCATGGCTTATTTACAGTGGAATATCCGAGGCCTCAGGGGTAACAGGGGTGAGCTTCAGGTGTTGCTCTCCCAGTTTTCCCCTATTGGGGTCTGTTTGCAAGAACCCAAATTACAATCCACTGTTATCAGGCCCTTTTCAGGCTATAATTTGTTATATTCATCGGATCCTTTTTCCGATGGAACCTTTAACGAAAGTGCTCTTCTTATACGCACTGGTGTTCCATACCGTCAGCTCTATGTTCCTTCTTCCTTACATTACACCGCAGCCCGTATCCACTTGAATAAGTGGTATACACTCTGTTCTTTATATCTCTCCCCTTCGCGGGCAATGTCTATCCCAGATGTTGATTTTCTGGTTTCTTCCTTACCGCCACCCCTTCTATTACTTGGCGATTTTAACGCACACCATTTTCTCTGGGGAGGATCGCACTGTGACTCCCGTGGCATTCAGTTGGAGGCATTTCTTGCTTCTCTTCCCCTCCATGTTTTAAATACGGGTACTCCTACCCATTTTGATCCCCGAACTCATTCTTTCTCCTGCATCGATCTTTCCATCTGCTCTTCATCTACTGTCCTTGACTTCACCTGGTCTGTCCTCCCGGACTTACATGACAGCGATCATTTCCCAATCATCCTTAAGTCCCCTCTGTTTTCTCCACCTCCTCATTGCCCACGCTGGCAATTTGACCGGGCGAAATGGGACCTTTACGCACATCTTACTGCCTTTCATGAGGTTCCTACCTCGTCCTCCATTGATGAGGTTTTACATCTCTTTTCGTCCTCCATCTTCACAGCGGCTTCACATTCTATTCCCCAAACCTCGGGCAAGCATCCTCAGAAGTGCGTGCCTTGGTGGTCTCCTGCTTGTGCTCGGGCAGTGCGTTTGAAACGTGCTGCATGGGGCAGGTATCGATATAACAGAACCACAGAGAGACTCCTTGATTTCAAGCAGAAGAGAGCTATTGCTCGTCGTGTCATACGTGATGCTAAACGCACTTGCTGGCGAGATTACGTTTCTACTGTCACTTCGGCTTCCTCGATGAGTGCAGTCTGGAAGAAAGTGCGGAAATTAAGTGGTAAATTCTTCCCCGACCCGGCTCCTGTTCTTCAGGTTGCTGGTGTCGATATAGCACACCCTCTTGCCGTTGCCACTGAAATTGGTAACCATCTCGTCCGCATTTCTCAGGGGCTCATCTATGCCCCTCGTTCCTTTCTTCTAAGTCTGCCAGCGAGTTAAAGCCCTTAGATTTTCTTCTCTTAGAGAAGAATCCTATAATGTGCCTTTTACCCTTCAAGAACTGGAGGCAACACTCTCTGCTTGCCGATCATCGGCAGCTGGGCCAGACGGCATACATATTCGTATGCTACAGCATTTACATCAGTCTGCTCTTACTGTCCTCTTACGACTCTTTAATCTTATATGGTCGCAAGGAGTTATTCCCCAGCTGTGGAAGTCTGCTATTGTTCTCCCTTTTCGAAAACCAGGTGCTACGGGACGTGATCCTCTCACTACCGTCCCATCGCTCTTACCAGTGCAGTTTGCAAGGTAATGGAACGTCTAGTTAATAGACGTTTGATGTGGTATTTAGAGACTCACAATAGTCTCTCCCTAGTCAGTATGGTTTCCGTAAGGGCCGTTCTGCCATTGACCCCTTGCTGCGCTTGGATACGTATATTCGTAATGCCTTTGCGAATAACCATTCGGTTATCGCTATCTTTTCGACCTTGAGAAGGCTTATGATACAACTTGGAGATATAATATCTTGACCCAGGCCCACTCCTTAGGCCTCCGAGGCAACCTACCATTCTTTCTTAAGGCTTTCTTAACTGACAGACATTTCTGGGTCCGGGTTCGTAATGAACTCTCCCCGGAATTTGTCCAAGCTGAAGGTGTCCCCCAGGGATGTGTTCTGAGCACAACACTTTTTCTGCTTGCTATAAATAATCTGGCATCTGTTCTCCCATCCAATATTTGGTCATCGCTCTATGTGGATGACTTTGCTATAGCTTGTGCAGGTGCTGACTGTCACCTCATTGCAGTTTCCCTCCAGCATGCCATCAACCGGGTTTCTGATTGGGCCACCACTCACGGGTTTAAGTTTTCTAGTGGCAAAACTCATCAAATTACGTTCACTAGACGTTCAGTGGTCTCTGATCATCCATTGTACCTATACGGCTCACGTATCCCAGAACGTGATACAGTCAGGTTTCTCGGCCTCCTGTTTGACCGCAGATTGTCCTGGAAACCTCACATTACCTCTCTGAAGGCGACTTGTCATAGCCGGCTGAACCTCCTTAAAACCCTCGCACATCTTTCATGGGGGGCTGATCGTAGAACTCTCCTTCGCCTACATTCAGCCCATAAAAATATTGTTTTTTGTTGGGTCCCTGGTCATGTTGACGTACAGGGCAATGAACAGGCAGACACTGCTGCGCGGTCAGCAGTACATGACCTTCCAGTTTCATATAGAGGTGTTCCTTTCACGGACTATTTTGCGGTCATTGCTACCCACCTTCGCACCCGTTGGCAACAACGCTGGTCTGACCTGCTGAATAACAAACTTCATTCTATTAAACGGTTATAGGTTTCTGGCCTTCTTCTTGTCACCAATGTCGAGGTTGGGAGACTACACTCTCCCGTCTTCGCATCGGCCACACTCGTCTTACTCACGGGTATCTCATGGAGAGGCTCCCTGCCCCTCTCTGTGAGCATTGTCAGGTTCCAGTGTCTGTTCGACATATCCTGTTGGACTGCCCACTCTATCAACGAGCACTCAGAATTTACCTCCAACGACGTCTTCGCTCTGCGGCCCTTTCTTTACCTTCCTTCTTGCAGATGGCCCCTCCTTTAATCCTGACTCTCTCATTGACTTTTTGACAGAAACTGACTTACTACACAAACTCTGAAGATTATACCTCTAGCACCTCCCTCAGTCCCTTCTACCTCGATCTCTTGCTACCCTCCTCCCCTGCACTATCCACCGTCATCTTGCACTTCATACCCTACTAATCGTCCATCTCCCTCTTACAACCCACTCTCCCTGCATCCTACAATAACCTGCAGCGCTGTATAACCCCTGTGGTTTAGCGCTTCTATTTGATTATAATAATAATCTAGACCACTTCAGTTCTCATTCCCATGCCATCGCAGTATACACCGATGGTTCAAAGTCATCTGACGGCGTCGGATTCGCAGCAGTGTTTCCGGACAGCGTTGTCCAAGGGCATCTGTTACCCTCAGCTAGCATCTTTATGGCTGAATTGTACGTCACCAAATTGACTGAAGACGTTTCGTACATCAACATCCAACGCTTCGAACGGCCCATTTTGGATCCGTATATAAGTGTAGTATGGGGACACATCTCGAAGCCGTACCTCTAATCCCGTGTTGACGACAATCTTCTTCTCCTGATATGTGTCAACCACTCGCTCATATGCGCTGGCCACTGCAAACTTGACAAAAATCCTCGACGAACCGTTGAGAGATATTCCAAATAATTCTTCATTGGATATCCCTAAAGAATCCCTCAAAATAGCTGGGAGGAGAACATCTGCTTGGGTAAATTGCGCCCTGCAACACTTCAATACAGACAGTATTGACACGTCGTGTGTAGTGCTCCACCATGTTGATGAAAACTACCAGTTCTCAACTCCACGCGAGGGACCAAAAACAAGCACACCTGCACTCCGCAAAGGCTGGGCAGCGAATAACTCTTCTGAATTAGTTCTTTCTCTAACACCTATAACCTTAACAAGTACCTTGGTTAAATCAGTGCTCTTTGTTGGTGCCTGTGACATGACTACCTCATCATTCATTGCGGGTGGGTCCTGTGCATCTAACTCATCTCCAGCTTCCAGGGGGGTTACATGTGTGGTGTCCGTCTGACTGTTGGAGATGTGCGTATTGGGAGGAGTGACATGCTTATCCCCAAATTCAGGTGGAGGCATAGGTATGGGTGGTGAACTATCAGTAGTACCACTTGTGCTAGCAGGGTTGGCTAGCTCCTCCACAACTGGTGTGTGTGATGGCACTCTGGTATCACCAGAATCATTTGCAGGGAGGTTGGACTCGTCCACACTTTGCAGAGGTTCAGTCTCAGATCTGGTTGTGGTAGACTGGATGGCCTCGTCCTCAAATGGCATTAAAGGACTGTTGTCATTTTTACGTCGAAGGTTGTTTGGGTTTCGACTGCAGTTCTTATGGGAAACTGTAACCCCTTCTTCTTTACAGTTAATACACTTATATTTTTGGCTGTCAAAGTCTACTGTGCATTCTCTAGTGGAATGTTTCCCAGCACACTTACGACACCAAGAATGTAGTATTCCACTGGCTACTGCCACATGGCAATAGTGCTGGCATTTGTAACACCTACGTTGAGGGGGTAGGTACACAGATATTTCGGGGGAGGGGCACAGGGCCTACCCAACTGGCAATAATTTGGGATTTTCCTTTAAGTCTTTTGGGCTTGATGATATGCTCGCTTAGAGTCAGATGGGATGGGTCCATGTCGAGAGGGTATCCAAAGATTATGATACTGACCCCTTTTTTAAAGTGATGTGTGTCTGATGGAGGGTGGAGCAGCTTAATATCCCCATAGGTTGTGTTAAGTAGATCACTGATCAGTTCTTTGTTCTGTTCCACAAACACAAAGTTGTGTGAGTTTTTTCCAAAGTGGATCCTCGCCTTCGGATGTGCATTTACTGCTGCCATTAGCCATGCACACCTACCCTGCAGCAGGGTGTTGTCAGGAAGTTCAGCTTAACACAGTCTTCCTTAGAAGAAAGGCTTCTTGCACCCTGTGTGCACCATGGACGTCTAGTTTCACATTGCCTATGAGTCAAGTGAGCCTGACTATGTCGGTGCTCTAGCCCTTTATCACTTTTTCTTCTTTGTTTACTTATAAAGATCTGGAATCTATCATCATTGTCATCACCTGCAGAAATATATTCGTCTGCGACAGTTGCCATGTTTGCAGGTGATGATAGCTCATGTAAGACTCACAGTGTTAATAATATGGTACAATAATGGATTGTACAGACAAGGTCTTACACCTAATCACAAATCTCAAGATGAGAATAAAGAGAGGTAGAACAGTAGGTAATATTAATCACAAAAATATTAATTTAAATAAAAGGTTCAAATTCAATGATAATTTCCTCTTGAGTCAAAACAGGCTACTGCCACCTAATATGATACCTCATTAAAATAAAAATATTGCAGACATTACAAGTAATTAAAATGTTTAAGGTACACTGCATGAGAATTGACAACTCACTGAATTACACTGTATAAAATAAGGAAATACAATGAAAATGAAATGACAAGGGAAATATTACTGCAATGTGAATTAATTGTAAAAGTGAGCTGTCTTTACTCTTAATTCAATCAAGAAATATACTAGTAAAAATGTAAACCAATGCAAAGTAGAAATACAAACAATAATTTTATGCAATTTGAAAATATACTGGAAAAACAAATTTCCTAAAAGAAATGACACTAAGAAACTAATATCAATACTGACACAATTAAAGGAAGTGTAATACTGAAAAGATTGCACTGAATTTTAATTTTATCACTTGTCAGAAATAAACAATAAGTAAAATAAAATAGAGCACAAAATACAATATAAAATAATTGCAGAAATTAATCACTGGAGAACAAGTTGTAGAAGTGATTAATGCAGCAATAAAAATTAATTGTGCACTGGGAATATGTTTACCTGGAGAGAATTCCAGGGGTCAATGCCCCTGTGGCCCGGTCTGTGACCAGAGCCTGATCAACCAGGCTGTTACTGCTGGCCGCACGCAGTCCAACGTACAAACCACAGCCTGGCTGGTTAGGTACAGACTTTAGGTGCCTGTACAGTGCCTGCTTGAAGACAGCCAGGGGTTTGTTGGTAATCCCCCTGATGTATGCTGGGAGGCAGTTGAACAATCTTATGCCCCTGGCACTTATTGTGTTGTCCCTCAACGTGCTAGTGGCACCCCTGCTTTTCATTGGGGGGATGTTACATCGCCTGCCGAGTCTTTTGCTTTCGTAGGGAGTGACTCTCGTGTGCAAGTTTGGTACTAGTCTCTCGAGAATTTTCCATGTGTATATAACAATGTATCTCTCCTGCCTGCGTTCAGGAGAGTACATGTTTAGGAACTTCAAGCGTTCCCAGTAATTGAGGTGGTTTATCGCAGTTATGCGTGCCGTGAAGGTTTTCTGCACATTTTCAAGGTCAGCAATTTCACCCGCCTTGAAAGGTGCAGTTAGTGTGCAGCAATATTCCAGCCTAGATAGAACAAGCGATCTGTAAAGTGTCAACATGGGCTTTGCATCCCTGGTTTTGAAGGTTCTCATTATCCATCCTGTCATTTTTCTAGCAGATGTGATTGCTACGGTGTTATGGTCCTTGAAGGTGAGATCCTCTGACATGATCACTCCCAGGTCTTTGACATTAGTTTTTCGCTCTATTGTGTGGTTGGAATTAGTTTTGTACTCCGATGAGATTTTAATTTCCTCACGTTTTCCATATCTGAGTAATTGAAATTTCTCATCATTGAACTTCATATTGTTTTCTGCAGCCCATTTAAAGATTTGGTTGATGTCTGCTTGGAGTCTTGCAGTGTCTTCAACGGTGGACACTGTCATCCAGATTCGGGTGTCATCTGCAAAGGAAGACACAGCAGTGTGGCTTATATCCCTGTCTATGTCCGATATGAGGATGAGGAACAGGATAGGAGCAAGTACTGTGTTTTGTGGAACAGAGCTTTTCACAGTAGCTGCCTCAGACTTTACTCTGTTGACTACTACTCTTTGTGTTCTACTTGTTAGGAAATTATAGATCCATCTACCAACTTTTCCTGTTATTCCTTTATCACGCATTTTGTGTGCTATTACACCATGGTCACACTTGTCAAAGGCTTTTGCAAAATCTGTGTATATAACATCTGCATTCTGTTTATCTTCTAGAGCATCCAGGACCTTGTCGTAGTGATCCAGTAGTTGGGACAGATAGGAAAGGCCTGCTCTAAACCCATGCTGTCCTGGGTTGTGCAATTGATGGGTATCAAGATGGGTGGCGATCTTGCTTCTTAGAACCCTTTCAAAGATTTTTTATGATATGGGACGTTAGCGCAATTGGTCTGTAGTTCTTTGCTATTGCTTTTCTGCCCCCTTTGTGGAGCGGGGCTATGTCTGTTGTTTTTAGTAGCTGCGGGACGATCCCAGTGTCCATGCTCCCTCTCCATAGGATGTTAAAAGCATGTGATAGGGGCTTCTTGCAGTTCTTGATGAACACTGAGTTCCATGAGTCTGGGCCTGGAGCGGAGTGCATGAGCATGTCATTTATTGCCTTTTCGAAGTCATTTGGCGTCGTGGTGATGTCAGAAAGGCATGCGTCTGTCAAGTTCTGTGGCACTCTCATAAAAAAGTCATTTAGGTTTTCGGTTTTCAGTCTGGTTAGTGGCTCACTAAAAACTGAGTCATACTGGGATTTAAGTAACTCACTCATTTCCTTGCTGTCATCTGTGTAGGAACTATCCCGTTTAAGTAGGGACCCAATACTGGTTGTTGTTCTCGACTTTGATTTTGCATAGGAAAAGAAATACTTAGGGTTTCTTTCAATTTCATTTATGGCTTTTAGTTCTTCCCGTGTCTCTTGATTCCTGTAAGATTCCTTTAGTTTTAATTCGATGTTTGCTATTTCTCTGACTAGTGTCTCCCTACGTATTTCAGAGATATTGGCCTCCTGTAGCCGCTCCGTTATTCTTTGCCTTCGCCTGTATAGGGAGCGCCTCTCTCTTTCTAGATTGCATCTTCTCCTCCTTATCCTTAAGGGAATTTGCCTTGAGCAAACCTCAAGTACCACAGAGTTAATTTATTCTAGACATAGGTTGGGATCCGTGATGCTTAGGCTATCTTCCCAGGTTATATCATTTAGGACTTGGTTTACTTGGTCCCACCTTATGTTTTTGTTATTGAAGTTGAATTTGGAGAAAGCTCCCTTGCGGCTGATCACATTTTGTTGATCTGGGGCTCCCCGCATGCATGTCTGGACCTCTATTATGTTGTGATCTGAGTATATTGTTTTTGATATGATGACATTTCGTATCAGATCATCATTGTTAGTGAAGATGAGGTCCAGCGTATTCTCTAATCTTGTGGGCTCTACTATTTGCTGGTTTAAGGTGAACTTGGTGCAGAGATTTAAAAGTTCATGCATGTGTGAATTTTCATCTGAGCTGCCTCCTGGTGTTATCTCTGCTACCACATTGTTTGCAATGTTCCTCCATTTTAGGTGCCTGAGGTTGAAATCCCCCAGTAGCAAGATGTTGGGGGCAGGAGCTGGAAGATTTTCAAGACAGTGGTCAATTTTCAGAAGCTGTTCCTGGAATTGTTGGGACGTTGCATCCGGGGGCTTGTATACAACCACGATGACCAGGTTTTGATTCTCGACCTTTATTGCTAATACTTCAACTACATCATTTGAGGCATTTAGTAGTTCTGAACATATAAGTGACTCTGTGATATACAAGCCAACCCCCCCCCCTTTTTTTGCCTGTTCACTCTGTCACACCTGTATAGGTTGTAGCCCGGGATCCATATTTCATTGTCCAAGTGATTTCTTATGTGGGTCTCTGTGAAAGCCGCAAACATAGCATTTGACTCTGTAAGCAGTCCACGAATGTAAGGTACCTTGTTGTTTGTTGCTGGCTTTAGACCCTGTATATTAGCAAAGATGAATGTAGTTGGATTGGTGGTATTGATGGTTAGCGGGGGGGGGGGTTCCTGGCTGGTTGAAAATCCTTGCATATACCATGGGACCATTGACCACAGAGATTGCAAGCAATCCAGGACTGTTCTCGTCCCTTACCCTTTCTACAGACTACACAGATCTTCATGGTGGTGGTCATCTTACAACACTTGACTAGCTAGCTAGTCTATAATTTCTCGAAGTATTTAGTTGTTTTTAACAGTTTCCAACGAATCCGTTTGAATCCGATCCTTTGTTCACTTATTTCTTGGACGAATTCGGTTTATGCTCACTTTATATTTTTAACTAATAACCACCTTAAGGTAGATCTGTCTATTTGTATTGTATCTATTTGTTGTAGTTCTGTTTGGGTGTTTAATAAGGGCGTGTAAACCCCGTCATCCTATTCCGGTCAGAGGATACCTTGTTTTCAACGAATCCGTTTGAATGAGGAGAATCACATCGGAAGAGGACCAAGCAGGACTTCAAACAGACCTGGACAAGCTTGACATCTGGTCTAGCAACTGGCTTCTCGAATTCAATCCCACCAAATGCAAAGTCATGAAGATCGGAGAAGGGCAAAGAAGACCGGTGACAGAGTACAGGCTAGGCGGACAAAGGCTACAAACCTTGGCAAAGGAGAAAGACCTTGGGGTGAGTATAACGCCAAGTACGTCTCCGGAGGCACACATCAACCAGATAACTGCGGCAGCATATGGGCGACTGGCAAACCTAAGATTAGCGTTCCGTTACCTTAACAAGGAATCGTCCAAGACATTGTACACCGTGTACGTCAGGCCCATACTAGAATATGCAGCACCAGTCTGGAACCCACACCTGGTCAAGCACGTAAAGAAACTAGAGAAAGTGCAAAGGTTTGCGACAAGGTTAGTTCCACAACTCAGGGGTCTGTCCTATGAAGGAAGGTTGAGGGAAATAGGACTAACAACACTGGAGGAAAGAAGGGTCAGAGGAGACATGATAATGACATACAAAATACTGTGGGGAATCGACAAGGTAGACAGTGACAGGATGTTCCAGAGAGGGAACACAGAAACAAGGTGACACAACTGGAAGCTGAAGACTCAGATGAGTCAAAGGGATGTTAGGAAGCATTTCTTCAGCCACAGAGTAGTCAGGAAGTGGAATAGTCTAGAGAAAGATAAAGTGGAGGCAGGAACCATACATAGTTTTAAGACAAGGTATGATAAAGCTCATGGAGCAGGGAGAGCAGAGACCCAGTAGCGGACAGCGAAGAGGCGGGGCCAAGAGCTGAGTCTCGACCCCTGCAACCACAATTAGGTGAGTACAATTAGGTGAGTACACATAACGGAAGGGATAGACTCAGAAGTGTCCCTGTTTGCAGATGATGTGAAGTTAATGAGAAGAATTAAATCAGTTGAGGATCAGGCAGGACTACAAAGAGACCTAGAGAGGCTACAAGCCTGGTCCAGTAACTGGCTCCTTGAATTTAACCCTGCCAAATGTAAAGTCATGAAGATCGGGGAAGGGCAAAGAAGACCGCAGACAGAGTATAGTCTAGGTGGCCAAAGATTGGAAGCCTCACTCAAGGAAAAAGATCTTGGGGTGAGTATAATACCGAGCACATCTCCTGAGGCACACATCAGTCAGATAACTGCTGCAGCATACGGGCGGCTGGCAAACCTAAGAATAGCGTTCCAATACCTCACTAAGG
Source organism: Cherax destructor (assembly GCA_009830355.1). Lineage (NCBI taxonomy): Eukaryota > Metazoa > Arthropoda > Malacostraca > Decapoda > Parastacidae > Cherax > Cherax destructor. Next base: position 13,374 of record WNWK01027194.1, read on the forward strand.
AATCGTTCAAGACTCTGTACACCATATACGTCAGGCCCATACTGGAGTATGCAGCACCAGTTTGGAACCCACATCTAGCCAAGCACGTAAAGAAGCTAGAGAAAGTGCAAAGGTTTGCAACAAGACTAGTCCCAGAGCTAAGGGGTATGCCCTACGAGGAGAGGTTAAGGGAAATCGACCTGACGACACTGGAGGACAGGAGAGATAGGGGGTACATGATAACGTCATATAAGATACTGAGAGGAATAGACAATGTGGACAGAGAAAGAATGCTCCAGAGATGGGACACAGCAACAAGGGGACACAGTTGGAAGTTGAAGACTCAAATGAATCACAGGGATGTTAGGAAGTATTTCTTCAGTCATAGAGTGGTCGGGAAGTGGAAAAGCTTGGGAAGCGATGTAGTGGAGGCAGGTTCCATACATAGCTTTAAGGAGAGGTATGATAAAGCTCATGGAGCAGGGAGCGTGACCCAGTAGCGGCCAGTGAAGAGGCGGGGCCAGGAACTATGAATCGACCCCTGCAACCACAACTAGGTGAGTACAACTAGGTGAGTACATATATACACACACACATATATATACACACATACATATACACACACACATACACACACACATACACACATATATATATACAAGGAATCGTTCAAGACACTGTACACCGTGTACGTCAGGCCTATACTAGAATATGCACCACCAGTCTGGAACCCACACCTGGTCAAGCACGTCAAGAAATTAGAGAAAGTGCAAAGGTTTGCGACAAGGTTAGTTCCACAACTCAGGGGTCTGTCCTATGATGAAAGGTTGAGGGAAATAGGACTAACAACACTGGAGGAAAGAAGGGTCAGAGGAGACATGATAACGACATACAAAATACGGCGGGAATCGACAAGGTAGACAGTGACAGGATGTTCCAGAGAGGGAACACAGAAACAAGGGGACACAACTGGAAGCTGAAGACTCAGATGAGTCAAAGGGATGTTAGGAAGCATTTCTTCAGCCACAGAGTAGTCAGGAAGTGGAATAGTCTAGAGAAAGATATAGTGGAGGCAGGAACCATACATAGTTTTAAGACAAAGTATGATAAAGCTCATGGAGCAGGGAGAGAAGAGACCCAGTAGCGGACAGCGAACAGGCGGGGCCAGGAGCTGAGTCTCGACCCCTGCAACCACAATTAGGTGAGTACAATTAGGTGAGTACATATACACACATACACCCGTGTAGTTATTTTTCATTTACAGGGAGCAAAGTCAGGGTATTTTTCCAGAATGGTCTGTAATATACCACTGTGGATATAATACTTTGACATATCTTGAACATTTCTGAGTGAGTTGTCTCTGAATTCATTAATTTTATCGCACTCCAGTACATAATGACGCAGGGTGTGACAATAATCCAACTGGCAAAGTTTACATTTCGTTTGGTCTACATCTGGTGGTGGTGATTTAACCTGCCAAAGATACTTGTAACCCAGCCGGAGGCGGGCGGTAGTGACATCCAAGAGTCTGCTTATTTTGTTGGATGCACCATAGACATGTGGCTCCTCCTGCATGATAGAATGATGATAGATGGACTGACTGGTGTTAATCTCCCTGAGTCTTAAGTCAATAAAATTCAGTTGAAGTTCTTTTCGTATTATTGTTCTCAAACTGCTAACTGACAAGCCAAGATTGTAATCTACCCCTCTTTGAAAGCATAAAACTTAGCCAATTTATCAGTTCTATCATGCATCTGAATACCAATGTGAGATGGAATCCACAGCATGTGCACTCTGACTCGACTATCCACAATCCTACCATACCTGTGTCTGGCTTCTGACACAAGCATGCCACAATTTATACTTAATGAGTTGAGAGCATTTATGGATGACAGAGAATCAGTTACAATTAAAGAGTCAACCTTAGATACATGGACGCATTTGAGTGCAAGGAGTATGGCAAACAGTTCTGTCTGAAGGGTAGAGGCCCAGTTATTGATGCGTGCTCCAATTTCTTTAAGAGAGCCTCACTCTGCATGACAACAGCAGCACTACCAGCTGCACCAGTGGATTGGTGAACAGAACCATCTACGTAAATAATTTGTGAGAGAGTGTGTTGTTTGACTAAATTATCAATACAGCTTAAGGCATCATGTTTGGCTTCAAGGCGAAGCTTTGGTTGTGATTTAAGAAGTAGTTTGGGGGGAAATGGAGGGATGGTAGTTTGGAATGGGGTAATATTCCATGGAGCGGAGAAGTGCCACTGTTGCCTTCCTTGCCACAGATCATGTATCTGATTCATGCGGAGGTCGGTTCCAGTTTTTTCGATTCATCTGGAGGGATGTTCACCAGTGCTGAGGAAAGTTTGGAGGGCTTCTGTGCAGGGGTTTGAATGGGCTTGCTTATTAGCAAAGGCATTTCGCACATACGTATTTAAGTGGAACATGGGGTCCAAAGTAGAAAGGCTCTTGTGAAAACCGTACTGGCAAAGAGGAAGACTATTGTGAGTCTCTAAATACCATATCAGACGTCTATTCACCAATCGTTGTGTAGTCTGCAAGGTGATGCAACGATTGGTGAATAGACGTCTGATATGGGATGATAGTAAGAGGTATCAAGCCCTGAAGTGCCTGGTTTGCGAAATGGAAATACAGTGGCAGATTTCCATTGATGAGGGAGAATCCCTCACGCCCAAACAAGATTGAAAAGGCACAAAATGACTGCATGGGCTGTAGAATGCAGATGCTGTAGCATACAGATATGAATATCATCAGGCCCAGCTGCCGATGACTGGCAAGCAGAAAACGTGGAATCTAGCTCTAAAAGAGTAAAAGTTATATGGCTCCATCCCATTAGAAGAGAAATCCAAGGGCGAGTGCTCCCTGGCAGACTTAGAAGCGAGAAACGAGGGACAGATGTGAAGCCCTTGGGAGACACGGTCAAGATAGTTCCCGATTTCCGTGGCAATTTCAAGAGGTTCCGCAACACTAACACCAGCAACCCACAAAATGGAAGCTGCGTCCGGAGCGTACTTGCCACACAACTTCCGCACCTTCTTTTAATAAACCTCACACATAGGGAAAGTCGAGGTAATGGCAGACACATAGTCTTGCCAACAAGTGTGTTTAGCTTCACGTATGATGTGGCGAGAGACTGCCTTTGCTCGCTTAAAATCCAAAAGACGTTCGGAGGTCCGATTATATCGATAATGGCCCCATGTAGCATGTTCCAAATGCACTGCATGGGCACACGCAGGAGACCAAGGCACGCATGTCTGAGAAGGCCTGCCTGAGGTTTAAGGAATAGAACGTGATGCTGCAGTCAAAACTAAGGTCGAAAACTGGTGCACCAGCTCATCAACAGAGGACGAAGAAGGGTCCACACAAAAAGTGATAAGATGAGAGTATAAGTCCCAATTCTCTCGTCCAAATTGCCAACACAGGCTATGAGGTGATCTGGAACACGTAGTAGAATTAAGAATAATAGGAAAGTGATCACTGTCGTGCAAATCTGGGAAAACAGACCAAGCGCAATCAAGGGCAGTTGATGAGGAACAGATAGAAAGATCGATGCAAGAGAGAGACTGAGTGCGAGAGTCAAAGTGGGTGGGAGTACTCGTATTTAAAACATGAAGAGGATGAGAAGTGAGAAGAGTCTCCAACTGATCACCATGAGAGTCACAGTGGGACCCTACTCAAAGATGATGATGAGCATTAAAATCACCTAAGAAGAAGATGGGAGGCGGCAGAGAAGAGATCAAGAACACAACATCCGAGATACAGAATGCATGGGAAGGGGAGAGATATAGAGAGCAAACTGTATACCACCTGTGCAAATGAATACAGGCTGCAGTATAATGCAGCAGAGAACGAACAAAGACCTGTTGAAACGGTATACAAATGCGCACAAGAAGCGCACTCTCATTAAAGGTTTCACCAGGAAAGGGATCAGAAGAATGCAACGGCACATAGCCCGAACGGAACGGATAACTGCTGAACGAACTTTAGGCTCTTGTAACTCGACACATACTGGGGAAAACTGGGAGAGCAACACATGGAGTTCTCCCATATTACCCATGAGACCATGAATATTCCATTATAAATAAGTCATTATTCACAAAGATATGTATGCCAACAATGGGATGCGATAAAATCTATGGGCTAGTAGGATCAGTGAAGTTAATGTGTGGAGGCAACGAAAAGCGTGTAAGCAAGATGAATCAGAATGCTGTGAAGGAAAAGATTGCTGTGAGGGTCGTGAGGAATAAGAAGGGCCATAAGGAGTTGCTCTGGTGTCCATCGAGGGTTTCGTCTCCACAATATAGTTGGACATAACATAAAGTGTTTCAGCGGACAGGGAAGATGCCGATACCATGACTTCATAGACAGGTGAGGCAGAGCAAGAAGAGATTGGGGAGACTATGGAGGGAACCAAAGAGGTCTGAGAGGGGAGGGGAAGGGAGTATGAACCTGGAGAGATGTGCCGGCAGGGACAAAAAAGTCCTGCAGTGGAACAGGAGAGGAAGGAGGCTTGAAGGGGACTGTGGAAAAAATCTGGGGGGAAACAGGAGAAGAGGGGATCACACGAGAGGGGTGAACCTCCACCTTAGTGTGAGGCTTAGAAAGAGGGTGAGAACTAGGTACCGAGGCCGAAAAGGAGAACTGTTGGGGGATTGTAAGCAGAAGAGGAATGCGAAGAGACTTGTGCTCATTAGACAGGTTTAACTTTGCAGGTGATAGGTGCAAAATTGTAGGCATGCGAGGCCTCGCAGACAAAGAAACTAGCGGGCGAGATGAAGAAGTAAAAGTAGGAAGAGGTAAGAATGTGGGGGTTTCAGAGGATAAAACTGCAAAAGAATTAGAGACGGGGATGACCCCGGAAGACATGGCACCAGAGGAGCTTGTAGGCAGGGGGACCGCCAAGGTTGGAGGCCTCCTAGCTACTCAAGAATAAGGAACACGAGGAAGATTCCCATGAATGCAGAGCTGAGAGACAGCCATAGCATAAGTAAGGCCTTTGCTCTCCTTAAGTTTCAGTTTGATATCTTTATTATGTACTCTATACCCATCCTGTGGGCGGTAGTCAAAAGATTACAGAGGTACATAATGGGTCCAGGGACTGGGCCCCAAAGTTTTAATAGCTGAGCAAGTTACAAAGGTAATGAACTCACAAGTTACAAAGGTAATGAACTCACAAGTTACAAAGGTAATGAACTCACAAGTTACAAAGGAAATGAACTCACAAGTTACAAAGGTAATGAACTCACAAGTTACAAAGGTAATGAACTCACAAGTTACAAAGGAAATGAACTCACAAGTTACAAAGGTAATGAACTCACAAGTTACAAAGGTAATGAATCATTTAAGTAAATTTACTTACTTACGTTTATACATGGTTACAATCATGAACAAATTATAAAGTAATGAGCAGTTCACTAGTCTACACCCGATTAATGAGTTCTTGGTGCAAATATTAATAGTTGGGTCACATATACACACACACACACACATACATGTACTGGCCAGGCTGTGGCAGCCACCACCAAAATTTTTTACACAGCCCCGGTGGCCTAGTGGTAAAGCTCTCGCTTCACGCACAGAGGGCACGGGTTCTATTCCCGGCGGGGCGGAAACATTTCGAAGTGTTTCCTTACACACACATACACACACACATACAACAGGCCTAGTGTCTAATCGATATGTGCCTAGGACAAAATGGTAACTAGCATACACACATACATACACATACACACATATATGACAACAATTTGCAAGGAAGCTGAGGAGAGGTTTATACCCAAGGGTAACAGGAGAAGCGAAAAAGGCAGGATGAGCCCATGGTTCACCCAAAGGTGCAGGGAAGCCAAAACCAAGTGTGCAAGGGAATGGAAGAGGTACAGAAGGCAAAGAACCCCGGAGAATATGGAGAGCAGTCGTAGAGCCAGAAATGAATATGCACAGATCAGAAGGAAGGCCCAAAGACAGTACGAGAATGACATAGCAGCGAAAGCCAAATCTGACCTAAAGCTGCTGTACAGCCACATCAGGAGGAGAACAACAGTCAAGGACCAGGTGATCAGGCTGAGGAAGGTAGGAGGGAAGGTCACAAGAAATGACCGTGAAGTGTGTGAGGAGCTCAACATGAGATTCAAAGAGGTGTTCACAGAGGAGATAGAAGGGCCTCCAGAAAGGCGGAGAGGTAGGGTACACCATCAAGTGCTGGACACAATACACACAATGAGGAGGAAGTGAAGAGGCTACTAAGCGAGCTAGATACCTCAAAGGCGATGGGACCAGATAACATCTCTCCATGGGTCCTGAGAGAGGGAGCAGAGGAGCTATGTACTCACCTAATTGTACTCACCTAATTGTGGTTGCAGGGGTCGAGTCTCAGCTCCTGGCCCCGCCTCTTCGCTGTCTGCTACTGGGTCTCTGCTCTCCCTGCTCCATGAGCTTTATCATACCTTGTCTTAAAACTATGTATGGTTCCTGCCTCCACTATATCTTTCTCTATCTTTCTCTATCGAAACAGGGCAACTACCTGAGGTTTGGAAGACAGCAAATGTAGTTCCATTTTTTAAAAAAAAGAGACAGGAACGTAGCACTAAACTACAGACCAGTGTCACTGACATGTATAGTATGCAAGGTCATGGAGAAGATAGTCAGGAGAAGAGTGGTTGAGCACCTAGAAAGGAATGAGCTTATCAACGACGGCCAACACGGTTTCAGGGACGGGAAATCCTGTGTCACAAACCTACTGGAGTTCTACGACAGGGTGACAGCAATAAGGCAAGAGAGAGAGGGGTGGGTAGATTGCATATTCTTGGATTGTAAGAAGGCGTTTGACACAGTTCCACACAATAGATTAGTGCAGAAGCTGGAGGACCAGGCAGGGGTAACAGGGAAGGCACTACATTGGATCAGGGAATACCTGTCAGGAAGACAGCAGCGAGTCATGGTACGCGGCGAGGTGTCAGAGTGGGCGCCGGTGACGAGCGGGGTTCCACAGGGGTCAGTCCTGGGACCAGTGCTGTTTCTGGTATTTGTGAACGACATGACGGAAGGAATAGACTCCGAAGTGTCCCTGTTTGCAGATGATGTGAAGTTGGTGAGAAGAATTCAATCGGACGAGGACCAGGCAGAACTACAAAGGGATCTGGACAGGCTGCAAGCCTGGTCCAGCAACTGGCTCCTGGAGTTCAACCCCACCAAGTGCAAAGTCATGAAGATTGGGGAAGGGCAAAGAAGACCGCAGACGGAGTACAGCCTAGGGGGCCAGAGACTGCAAACCTCAATCAAGAAAAAAGATCTTGGGGTGAGTATAACACCAGGAACATCTCCTGAGGCGCACATCAACCAAATAACTGCTGCAGCATATGGACGCCTAGCAAACCTAAGAACAGCATTCCGACATCTTAATAAAGAATCGTTCAGGACCCTGTACACTGTGTACGTTAGGCCCATACTGGAGTATGCAGCACCAGTTTGGAACCCACACCTAGCCAAGCATGTGAAGAAACTCGAGAAAGTGCAAAGGTTTGCAACAAGACTAGTCCCGGAGCTAAGGGGTATGTCCTACGAGGGGAGGTTAAGGGAAATCGACCTGACGACACTGGAGGACAGGAGAGATAAGGGGGACATGATAACAACATATAAGATACTGAGAGGAATTGACAAAGTGGACAGAGACACAATGTTCCAGAGATGGGACACAGCAACAAGGGGACACAGTTGGAAGTTGAAGACTCAGATGAATCACAGAGATGTTAGGAAGTATTTCTTCAGTCACAGAATTGTCGTGAAGTGGAATACTTTGGGAAGCGATGTAGTGGAGGCGGGCTCCATACATAGCTTTAAGAAGAGGTATGATAAAGCTCATGGCGCAGGGAGAGTGACCCAGTAGCGGCCAGTGAAGAGGCGGGGCCAAGAGCTGTGACTCAACCCCTGCAACCACAATTAGGTGAGTACATACACGCACGCATATACAACAAGACCAGTTTTCAATCGACATGAGCCCACGATAAAATGGTAATTAATACACATACACACACACACACAAACGTGGTAATGCTTTATTTACAGGGAGCAAAGTCAGGGTATTTTCCAGAATGGTCTGTAATACCACTGTGGATAAAATACTTTGACATATCTTGAACATTTCTGAGTGAGTCGTCTCTGAATTCATTAATTTTATCGCATTCCAGTACATAATGACGCAGGGTGTGACAATAGTCCAACTGGCAGAGTTTACATTTTGTTTGGTCTATATCTGGTGGTGGTAATTTAACCTGCCAAAGATACTTGTAAATCAGCCGGAGGCAGGCAGTAGTGACATCCAAGAGTCTGCTTATTTTGTTGGATGCACCATAGACATGTGGCTCCTCCTGCATGATAGAATGATGATAGATGGACTGACTGGTGTCAATCTCCCTGAGTCTTAAGTCAATAAAATTCAGTTTAAGTTCTTTTCGTATTATTGTTCTCAAACTGGTAACTGACAAGCCAAGATTGTAATCTACCCCATCTTTGAGAGCATAAAACTTAGCCAATTTATCAGTTCTATCATGCATCTGAAGACAAATGTGAGATAGAATCCACAACATGTGCACTCTGACTTTACTATCCACAATCCTACCATACCTGTGTCTGGCTTCTGACACAAGCATGCCACAATTAATACTTAATGAGTTGAGAGCATTTATGGATGACAGAGAATCAGTTACAATTAAAGAGTCAACCTTAGATACATGGACGCATTTGAGTGCAAGGAGTATGGCAAATAGTTCTGTCTGAAGGGTAGAGGCCCAGTTATTGATGTGTGCTAAAATTTCTTTAAGAGAGCCATCACTCTGCATGACAACAACAGCACTACCAGCTGCACCAGTGGATTGGTAAACAGAACCATCAACGTAAATAATTTGTGAGAGAGTGTGATGTTTGACTAAATTATCAATACAGCTTAAGGCATCATGTTTGGCTTCAAGGCGAAGCTTTGGTTGTGATTTAAGAAGTAGTTTTGGGGGATGTTCACCAGTGCTGAGGAAAGTTTGGAGGGCTTCTGTGCAGGGGTTTGAATGGGCTTGCCTGAGCATATTAACCACAATTAGGATATTTCTTTCAGTAACACGATCTCTGATGCTAGGAATATCAAGTTCTTTCTGCATATTTAAAATTTTGGCAGTACGAGGGCATCCTAAAATGATCCTCATTGCTTCGTTCTGCAGTTTTTCCAGCCCTCCAAGCTTCCAGTCAGACACAAGAGCAAGTAGTGGCGCACCATAATCAATCAATGATCTAATATAAGCAAGATACATCATTTTCACAATTTTAACATTAGCACCATACCTGGGGTGAAACCCTGCCACAACTCTAAGTTTTCTCAGCCTTTCTTTGTATTGACGACAAAGTCTCGTTACAACAGGTCCAAGTAGTGGGACCTCAAAGCCTAGATACCTGTATCTATTTACATATTCTAGAAGAGACCAATCATGTAACTGGATCTGGCGAACTGTGCCTCTTTGCCGAGGAGGACGCCTATTGAGTATCTTTGTTTTATCAGTAGAGATTATCAACCCCAGGTCCTGACACGAGGCTAGTACATGGTTAAGGATGTTTTGGGTGTTGGAGAATCCAGTGGTGTGAATCATTATATCATCAGCGAAACTGATCATATAATGTTGGGGCATTAAGTAAGACATTAATTAGAATATTGAATAGAGTGGGACTGAGCACACAACCCTGTGGGGTTCCTAATTCAAAGTCTTTAGTGATACTTCTATGCCCCTGGAACAACACAGAAGACTTTCTGTTTGACAGATAGCCTTTAATCCAGAGGAGAAGCCATCCTCCAACATCCATTCTGACAAGTTCACTAATGATTACATGTCGGTTGGCAACATCAAAAGCAGATTTAAGATCAAGGAAGGTAGTGTATGAGCTGTCAGTGTGCAGGGTGAGAAAGGTGGCTATGCAATGATGCACACTCCTTCCATGCATGAAACCATGCAACCGGGGGGACAAAAATTGTTTGATTCTGTACATGAGACGATTAAGAATCATCCTCTCGAATGTTTTACACAAACAGCTAGTAAGAGATATTGGGCGAAATGAATTTTGTTGATTGGGCTTAGGAATGGGAATGATGAGGCTGTTGGTCCAAGATTTAGGGAGCTCCCCAGTTACATAGCTCATGTTATATAATTCGAGTAAAGGATTACCTGGTACTCGACACAGCAATTTGAGTATGCTGTAAGTAATACCATCCTCACCAGGCGACGTGGAGTTGCCCTTAGTGCTGCATCAAGTTCAAAGTTAGTGAAAGGAATGTTACAGTCATCTTCCTTGCTGAGCATAAAGCAAACAAGTCTCTCCCTAGCATCATATTTGTCCTTTAATTTCGCCTGTGTGGTACTGGTAAGATTTTCATAGCTTGATGTAACAGCCCAAGCACTGACTAGCTCATTCGCCCTATGTAAGGGGTGTGAGCATTGAGACCATTGACAAATTTTCCCCAGTCAGTTTGCCGCAGCTCTGTCATACGCTCTCTGGCAGCAGCAAGGGCAGTTTGAAAGAGCTTCAGCATTCCAGGGGTACGATGTTTTCTATAGGCTAGGCCTAGTCTGCGAGCAGTACGTTTCAGTGTTCGAAGTTTAGGATCATTGTAATAAGTTTAGTTTTTATGGGAGGTATGATTATTATGAAAGTTGGTTGGGTTAAGAGTTCCAGGAGGTTTTTGAGGCGGCTCTTAGTAGTTCTGAATACTGCTCACAAGGTCATTGTTAAATATCTCTACAGAGGAACACTCATAGGAATTATACCAGTCAGTCACATGTGCAACAAAGTCCACATGTTGATCAGGGGAAACATTAAAACGTTTCCGTTTGAATATTCCACCAGGAAGGATAGTATTACCTATATCTAGTGAGGTTAGCCTTGGGAAATGGTCTGATGATATATCTGATACAATGGAAGACTCACAGCTGGCAGAAGTAATGTTGAAGCCAAGACACAGATCAAGGATGCCTCCATAGACATGTGTGGGTTCAAGGTCACCTACAATTTGCACATTATCATGACTATTTAAGAGTGACAACAGTTGGTTACCATTACGATTACCAAACTGTGAGCTTCCAATGCTTTTGTGTCTTGCATTATAATCACCAATGATAAGAGTAGGCTCAGACTGAGCCCAAGTTGGGAGCTCCAAGTAATTAAACTTATCAGCAGGAGCATACAAGTTAAATATGTTGAGAGCAGAGTTCCCAATATAAATCCTAACACCATGGTATTGCAGTCACTCTGTTTTCTTATGTGTGAGAAGTTGATGGGGAAGTGATTTTTTAATATATAGAACATAAGAGTTAGTAGATTTGAGGTTATTTAGGGTGCTGGGATTTATCAGGGACTCTGCACTCTTGTAGACACACAATATCAATGGGTTCGGTGGTTACTTTATGATAAAGGTCAGGAAGTCTTTTTCTAAGTGATGCAATATTCCAGCTAAAAATATTAAGTTTATGCAAGGACTGATCCATTATAGAAGTCCTGGAATCTGGCTTAGTTTCTCAGCATAATGAAAAAAAATTTCATATAAAGAGCAGACCTTATCAATGTCAGCAGTGTTACCCTGGTCCATGAGTATTTTAAGTGCACTACCAGTTGTGAGGCCTCGTGGGAGTCTTTGTTTACACAGAGCACGACGCTGTTCATGTGTGAATGTATGATAGGTGGCACCACCACTCACATTCCCTCCTCCACTACCATTACACGCATCACTATAACTGTCATCACCAACATCACTACCAACATTGTGTTCATTACATTTATCAGAAGTGGTATATCCAACATTAATGTCAGTGTGGTTAACCTCATCACACTCGGCACCACCACTTATGTGACACTCATCACTATTACTAACATTGTGGAAAATATTGGGTATTTTCCGAAAGTTATATTCGATAAACTTTCCAATGTGAAGCGAGACCATTAATGTTGTTGTTGGTTTAACATTTATCTGGGCATGAAATTAGAACCATCAGACAAGCATGAGCAGAGGGGAGTGGGAAGGTGACGCGATGCAAGTAGACAGAGGAGAGAGGCGGGAGTCACGCGGGAATACCCATAGAGTAGGGTACTCAGACCGGTATGGGGTCTGGTATTTGGCGGATTCGCTGGCCAAATATGATTGTTGGCTTCACTTTGTAATTAGGAAGTCTTATGAGTGTGTTAGGCGTATAATGTGGGACATTAGGTCCAGGAATCACTGCAATAGAGTGATAATGAGTTAAATAGTGAATGACACTGGAACAGTGAATCCTTGTACGATAGGCCTAACAGTGACTCAGGTGGTGCGATTACTCAACATGGTGAAGTCGAAACCCTGATTCTGGGAGACTTTCATGGTGGAAGTGATGTGAATTATTATCGGTGAATATTGTGGGACACTAAAGTCAGTGAACCAGCTTTATAAGGAATTGGAGGGGAAGGAAATACATCATGTGCCGTCGGGTGAGGGATGCCACGCAATGCCGCCATGATGGAAAGGTAACGGGATATCATTTTCATCTCGATCCATCTACTTCAAACTTTAATGAAGTGAACAATAAGGAGTGTAAACCAGTTGGACATAAAATCATCATGTGAATAGTGGATAAAGTTATATGAATAAATTGAAATAAAGGGAATAAGCAAGAGGATACAAGTCGCTACTTCCCGATCAACCACATGTTAATTTATCAGTCCAGTCTCAAGGACTGCAGAGAGATCAGTGGAATCAACTTTCTCTGGTCTCATCAGGACAACGAATTCAACATCACCTTCTTGCTGGGAGACTTGTGTTTACCGGCAAGACGACGAGATCCGTTGGAGGAAGACTGCTGAGAGGACTATCTCCTCCCCACAGTAAGTATCTTTATTGTTGTAGCTGTATCACTGGCCAGTAGATAGGTTGCAACGGTGAATACTTGCAATGAACATCAATGACATGGGGTGAGTGATGGTCATGTTATGTTAATGTGTGTACTCTCTTCCTTCTCTTTCTAAACAGTCCAATACTAAAATATACAGTCAACATTTAATAACAACACTGTAACTATTGGTGTTATCTATTTTACTTTATTGAAACTGGTCCAGAGCAGGAGTGGGTCTAGTGTGAGAATATCGAAGGGACCCCTTGGACACGACCAGGAGTAGGTCA
>WNWK01027195.1:0-2500 GCA_009830355.1 Cherax destructor
GGGGGACTGGTGGACGGGTTTCCCTACCATCGGTAAAAAAGGGGGCAAGGGGGAAAAAGAAAATTTTTTCCCCAAAAAAAATGATTGAAAACCAAAATCGGTGAAAACTGAGACAATTAAAACCCCAAGGGTGACTGTATATAGAAGGTGATTGGGGTTCAGAGGTTAGAATTGAGTTAAGAGTAAAGTTGGATTGATTTAAAAAAGGGGTTTTTTGTTTTTCCCCCAAACCCCCCAAAAAATTCTGGTTTAAAATTATGGTGTGTGATGTCAGCAAAACAAAAAAGGAATTTTAAAAATTTGGTAAATTTTTCTGATGATCAATCTGCCTCAGAATATACATTTTGGGTTTTTAAATTAAATTCCCCCTTTTTTCCCTTCCTCACTGCAAAACTTGTCACTTTATGTTTTTTTAAATAGATTGGCTAAAGAAAATTGGGGTTCGGGGAAAAGGGGGGGCAAAAGCATAACTTTTCTGTCTCAGTAGCGGGCCCCAAACTCTTGCTTTTTTGGCGGGGGCTACTGACAGTCTTGGTGCTTTGTAGTCCCCCGCACAGACTTCTGACCATCCTTTTTCAAAATTTAAAATTTTAAGACTTCGCCAAAACCTTTCCCATTTAGTTCCTGCACAGACTTCTGACCACCCCGGTGTTTTTCCCCCCAAACTTCTGACCATCCTGGTGCTAAGTACCCCCACAGACTTCTGACCATCCTGGTTTTTATTGTAGTTTCTCCCCGACTTCTGACCATCCGTCTGTTTAGACGGGGCTTTCCCCCGCTTGATGCTGCTAAAAACAACATGGAATGGGTTCCTTTTCTCACCTTTTTCTCTGAAGGGGGATGGGTTCCTTTTATTTTTGGGCTACTGTGGGGCCGGTTTCCATCGGGGCCCCGGTGCTCCGTAGCATGGGTTTCCATCTTGCCTGGTCTACTGTAGCAGCAGGGGTTTTAAACTCATCTGGTGCTACTGGGGGAGCAGGGGGGTTTCCTTTTGCCGGGTTTCTACTGTAACAGGGGTTTTCCATCTCACCTGGTGCTACAAACAGCATGGTTTCCATCTCGCCGGGTTTCTCCGTAGCAGCGGGGGGACCATCTCACTTTTCTACTGGGGGAGCATGGGTTTCCATCTTGCCTGGGCCACTGTGGCATGGGTTCCATCTCATCTGGTGTACTGTAGCAGCAGGGGTTTTCCCCCTCTCACCTGGTCTGAGCAGGAGGGGTTTTTCCCCTTTTTTGGGTTTTTTTGGCATGGTTCCCCTCTCGCCTGGTCTACTGGAAAGGGATGAGTTGCCATCCCCCTTTTGTAGCAGCATGGTTCCTCTCGCCTGGTGCTACGAACAGCATGGGGTTTCCTCTCATCTGGGGGTTACTGTAAAACTGGGTTCCATCTCATCTGGTGCTCTGGGAGCATGGGTTTCCATCTCGCTTGGTGCTACTGTGGCATTTTTCCTCTCATCTGGTCTCTGAAACCTGGGTTGCCATCTTCCCCCGGGGCTCTGTACATGGACTCCCATCTCAGGGGCCCAAGCATGGTGAAAGAGTTGCTAATTAACTCATCCACTAATGTGTCTTTGTTCACAAAGTGAATTTCTACATAAACAATTGTTAAATTAGGGATTAAATTGTAAGTAATAGGCATGTATTCCATGAATACATATTTGGTCTCTTTTTTGGAAGTTTTAAAAAAATTGAAATACAGCGAAGATTTAAAAAAGGATGATTAGGCAGTTCAAAATGCTGTAGATGACTGTATATAATAATAGTTAATAATAATAATAATAATAGTTTATTGAGACATAATACAGTGGTACCTCGACACAATATTTTTCATTAGAATGCTGTTCAAGTGCCATTCCAAACAATTTATCCCCAAAGAATGATGTAAAATAATATCCTTTTAAAAATTACACTTAAAAAAAGCATTTAAAAAATAAACTTACATAAAAGGGGGGGTTTGGGGACCATGTAATCGGTACCACTGTACAATTGTACAAGTTAATATATAATGTTATTATTATTTATGATATACAATACCTTGAATAAAATTTAAAAAATACAAAAAATGCCTTTACAGGGGTTTAAAAAACTGTGTCTTTGGGGCATGAAACAGGTGAAAAAAAAGGAGGATCTGGCATTCCCAAAATTCCCCCTAATTATTTTTTTTTTTTTTCTAAACCTCTGTTTTATTATGGTGGACTTCAGTTTTTGGGCTTTTGAAAAGCCTTTGAATTTTTCAATTTTGGCTTTAAAATTCCATATTCAAGGGATAATTTTTTTTTTTTAACCTTTTTTTTTCCCCGGTCAAAAATATCAGTACTTTTTATACACATGTAAATCAGTGGTACCCAGTTTGTTTTTTCGTTCCAGAAGGCTGTTTGAGTGCCATTCCGGCAATTTGTTCCAAAGGAATAATGTAAATTAGATTAGCCCCTTTCAAAAAATACACTTACAAAAGCACTTTAATAATACCACATAATTATTGGGGGGGCAGTATAAAAAA
>WNWK01027195.1:7500-26546 GCA_009830355.1 Cherax destructor
TTTCCCCTTTTCCCATCTGCTCTCTTTTTTTATTTTCCCCCCCTTTTTTTAAACCCTCTTTTTTCTCTCCATATCTCTTCCCTCCCCTTCCCCCCTTCTACTTTGTAAAAACCTCTCATATGCTAACTTTTTCTCCCTTACCCTCTCTTTACATCATCCTTCACCAATCGCTCCTCTTCCCCCCCGCCCCCCCTTTTTTAACCACAAACTTCTGTAACCCTAACACTACATTTTAAATCTACCCCCCACATTTACCCCGCCTCCTCTCCCCGCCCATCATCCTCAATAGTTGTTTTTTTTCTTACCCCCAAATGCCTCCTTTTTTTGTTTATAAACCTTCACCTCTCTTTTTTTTTTTTTCTATTTTCCTTGTATCCCCCCTTTTTTTATACTGTTTTCTATAACTAAAAAAAGATCCCCATATATCTGGCCCCCCATAAACATGCCCTCCTGAAGTCTACTCAACAGTCTTTTTTTTTACCAATACATATTTTATATATATATATATATATATATATATATATTTATATATATATATATATATATTTATATATATATATATTTTTTTATATATATATATATATATATATATTTATATATATATATATTTATATATATATATATATATATATATATATATTTATATATATATTTATATATATATATATATATTTATATTTATATATTTATATATTTTATATATATTTATATATTTATATATATATTTTTTTTATATTTATTTATTTATTTATTTATTTATTTATTTCATCTTCATGAACAATTGGTTTTTTATGATCCTTAGTTGAACTTACTTCAAGTCAAGTTTTTTAACCCCAAAAGAACAATGTATTCTAAGGAAGAATATTATAAAATTTAAAAAATTCCCCCAAGGGGGAGAGTGAAAAATCCTACCTCTATAAGCTATGCATGTCGAAAGGGGGTAACTAAAATGCGGGAGAAGGGGCTAGTAACCCTTTCTCTTGTATAAATTACTAAATGTAAAAAAAAAAAGACTTTTTTTTTGTTTGGTCATCCCTGCCTTGTGGGGAAACAGCTGGGTTTAAAAAAAAATTCAAGTAAATTTTGTACCAGTTCCTTAGACGGCTAAATTGGTACCCTAAACAGTTCCCCCCATAATGAATAAAACATGCAACACTTGGGTATCTTTATTTCTAAAATGTTTTGCCATCTGAGCAGGCATTCTCAGTCAAATATGAAATATAATACTGAAGACAGTAGAAATAATTTTGAGATGTCAGCCCCTTTTTGACTTGAGAGGATGAGTCAGCCCTCACCCAAAAAATTGTCTTAGTCATCAACTTGTAAAAAATTGTATTCTTGTATTCTATCAATAATATGATTCCCATATATTTCTTGCCTATATTTTTTTTTAACCCTTTTTCTGTGCTGCCCCAAATCCTAAAAATGTGTCTGTGTCACAAAATTTTAAAAAAAAAAATTTTATGAAATAAGAATCTTTTCCCAAAAATATGAAATTTAATGGAAAGCTTATGGAATTATTCTGCCCGAATTATGATCTCAGCGATATTTAAAAGGGTTTTGCCCACTTTGAGCTCTATTTTGGAATTCTTGTTCAGTCCCCAAACTCATATATTTCTTTAAAAACATTTTTCTATCGATTGAGTACAAGAAAGCCCTTTTCCCGTTCAACTACTCAAAAAAGGGGGGGCAGAAATTGGAAATTTTGGGCCCCAATTTTTCCCACAAATTAAAAAATGCCAATTTCAAAATAGGGTAAAAAAGAACAATGCAGACATTCCTGGCACAAATAACATTTTCTCTGTTCATCAGTCCGTCTTAGGCCCCCTTGCTTTTATTTTAATTTTATTCACACAAAAAATAGAAGATTTACTGTTATGCAGAGTACTGCATTATTGTAATTGTATAAATAATGTCAACCCATTTTGACTGTGTATTAGAATGGCTAGTTGGACACTTATTGGACAATGATTCATTTTTTTCTCTTGAACATCGGCAAAAAGGGGCTTTTCCCCGCTGCTTTGAGCTCATTTCTTTTTTTTTATGTGAAAAAAATAAAATCATCTCTGTTTTATAATATGTCTTCCATTCTATCAAATGAGCCAAGAAAATGAAATACAGCCATAAATACTATCAAAATACACCAAAAAGTGGGTTTAATAAAAACGTGGTTGGAGGTGTTTTCTCATTATCACGGTTGGATTTTTTTGCACGCACAGCCCATTCTCTACATGTGGGCCTACCAGTTTTCCCCCCTCTTGTTTTAAAACTGCTAGAATTTTGGTTTTAAACACCAAAAAAACTCCCTTAAGACATATATACGACAAACAGTAAAAGGGGTTAAAGGGGGTGTGGTGAAAGTTCCCCCGTTTTTAAGGTTGGGTTGCCCCCTTTAATAAAATATAATTTTTTTTTTTTGCATGATACAATGTTTGTCTGGGGGGGTTTTACATTTAGGTGTGCTTGCATAAAGCCGATAGTTATGCAGATCATTTTGGGAAAACCCCAAACCCCAGCTAAGATTAAAGGCAATAACTAATTGACTGCTTATACATACGGTTTTAAGAGTTCATAAACAATATTTTTAAGAACAAGGTTGCATTATGATTCAGGTTGTGATTAAATTATTATGTTATGATTACATATTAACATATTTAAATTTTAATACATTATTTAAACACTTATCATATTTAATTGTTTAATGATTACAGGTTTTTAAACATTCATCATATTTAATTGTTTCAAGGATTACAGGTAATGAGAATCAGGAATATAGTTTTCATAAGTTTTAATATGTTAAACATAAATAGTTATATGTATTTTTAATATTAACAATTTTTTTAAAATATTTATCTTTGTTATTATATTTGGAAAAGGCATTTTTGCTGTATTTTTTGTTGATAATTTCTGGATGCTCTGGAGATTTCTGGGGAATTTTTTTGGGTTCTTTTATAAAGGTTTTAAAAATTAAACCCCGGGCTTTGGGGATTCATAGAGTTTTTTTTTGTTGTGTTATGTTTTGGGTTCTAATCAATGTATATTGGAATGCAAAATAGTAAATAATATTATTATAGTAAGTAGGTTTATTTTTTTGACAAGGGTGTAAATAGAGTATTAAATTAATATTTGTGGGAGTGGGGTTGGGGAGACAGAAACCCCCCAAAAATTTCTCCTCCTGGGTGACTGAAAAAAAGAAACCTAAACTTTTTACATGATGGTAGGATTGCTGGTTTTTTTTTCTGTTCTAAACACCCGGATAACGGCAGTGGACCCCAGTTTGAAAAACCCCTCCTGAAGTCTGCCCCAAGTCCCCTTACCGACAATTTTTCTCCCTTAAGGAAAAATTTCACGTGGGGGGTCTATTTCAGCCCCCAAAAATACACTTCCACAAAACACAAAATTATCCATAATTCCCCTTTCCGGGGGATTCTTAACCCGGGGGCCCTGTTTTCTAGCTCTTCTACTTACACTTTGGGGGACCAAAGGGCATTTTTATATATATACATACAAAATCTGGTTTTTTTTTCTTTTCTTAATACTCTTGTTCTTTTATTTTCTTTTGTCCAGGGGGGGTGGAAAAAATTTTTCCCCAAAACCATGGTGTGAAGGGGACTAAAATGCAGGGAATGGGCTATCCCCCTTCCCCGTACACTTTTAAAAAAAAAAAAAAAGAAAAACTTTATAAAACTGGGATTTTGGGTTGCGTGGATGTAGTGCGGATGATAAGAAAGATATGATTGCTGATTTATGAATGAAAAAAATTGGATGCCCCCCCCTAAGGAAACAAAGCTGAAGGGGTAGGCAAGTTTCAGTGGAGAAATAAATGGGAAAAGTCAGGGTATCTGAGAGATTAAAGGGGAAAAAGGGTAATAATTTTTTGAGGAAGCCTAGGGGCAAATGGTTTACATTAAAAATGGGGAAAGGGAGTTATTAAAGGGGAGTTAATATCAGGAAGATGGAGGCAATATTTTGGGGGTTTTAAATGTTGTAAGACGGGGGAACTGTGATTTTTATGGGAAAAGGGGAATAACATCTTGTAAGTGTGGAAGGCCAGTTTGAGTGTGGGGAAGTTTTGGGGGAGTGGGTAGAATGACAGGGGTAAGGGCTGGGATTGATGGGATAAAAATAAAATTTAAAAAAGGGTGGGGATTTTTTTTGGGTGGTTTTATTTTTTAAAAATGTAGGAAATAAATGGGGGTTTCAGAGGGGTTTTTCCCCTTTGATAAAGACAAAAAAAAAAGGGTGCAAAATTATTAAGTTTTTTGATTTAAAATATGGGTTTGGAGCGCAAGGGAATACAAGCCCTTTGGGTTTTTTAAGTTCGGGGTTCTTTTTTCTCATAAACATGCAAGATTTCAGGTACATCTTGCTCTTTTCCCCTTAGGTCACACTAAAATTCATGTAAAAACATATATAACCCCCCCGGGTTTTCTTTATTTTCTTACTGTTTTTTTCTTATTTCCTCTTATCTCCATGGGGAAGTGGAACAAAATTTTTCCGTAAGCCATGCGTGTGTAAGGCGCAAAAAACCCGGGGGCGGGGGGTAGTAACCCCTTCTCTGAATATATTAAAATTTGGGGCTTTCGTTTTCCTTTTGGGCCACCCTGTCTCGGGGGGGAACGGCCCCGTGTTGAAAAAAAAGGAATCTTTAGTGTCCTGGTAAAATGTATGGTAGTTATTATTGAAAGAATTAAGAGTAAGACAGAAAGCAGGATAGCAGTGAAAAAAAGGGGCTTTAGGAAGGTGGGTGGAGACCAAGTTTTTCAGTGAAACATATGGGGAAAGTTTTGGAAAAGGGGAAAGAGGTTTTGTGGCATTTATTTTTGGAAAAGGGGTATGGGGGTGGATAGGGGGCAATGTGGCAGTTTTAGGGTATGGACTGGAGGTAGGTTACGGGCAGTGAAGATTTTTTAAGGTATGAGGCTCAGGTTAGTGTGTAGGAGGGAGGTATTTCCCAGAAAAAAGGGCCTTGCAAGGATGTGTGATGTCCCCTGGTTGTTCAATATATTTATAGATGGGGTTTAGAAGTAAACCAGGGTCTTGGCAAAGGGTGGGGTTAAAAATAAAAATCAAATACAAAATGGGGTTTACGTTCTTTTTCTGTGACACTTGTTTTTAATTCTGAAAAAGTTGCAGAGGTTGGTGGATTTTGGTAGGGTGTTTAAAAAAAAAAATTTAAAAATGAATGGAAAAGTAAGGTGATGAGGATAAAAAAGATTAGGTGACGAAAGATTGGATTCAGATTGGCGGAGAGAGTATGGAGGAGGTGAATGTATTCAGATATTTGGGAGTGGACATGTCAGCAGATGGGGGATGAAGGATGAGGTGAATCTAGAATTGATGAGGGGAAGGGGGGTGGAGCACTTAGTCTGTAGCAAAGAACTTTTTCCCTGGGTAAAAAGGGGAAAGTATGAGTATAGTTATAAAATCTTTTTTGGGTGTGAAGCATGGGGGGTGAATGTTCAAGAGGGAAGGCTGGAGGCAGTGGAGATGTCATGTCGGGAAAGTGTGGTGTGAAATTTTAAGCAAGAATTGGGTTTGGAAAAATTGGAGGAGGTGCGGGATTACCAAAACTATTATCTGAGCTGAGGAGGGTTGTTGAGTTGGTTTGGACATTTAAAAGAATGGAAGAGACAGAATGACTTAGAAGGGATAAATCTGTAGTGGAGGGAAGGCGGGGTAGGGGTCGGCCTAGGAAAGGTTGGAGGGGGGAGGGGGGTAAAGGGGTTTTTTTGAAAAGGGGTTTTGGGCTTCCAGCAAGCATGTGTAGGGATTTGAAAGGGGGGGGGAAGGGGGGACAAATGGTTTTAATACTTAGTGCTTTGGGGGTGTAGAAAAAACTTTTTTGGGGGTTCGGGGGAAAATGGCAGGCCGGACTTGAGTCCTGGAGATGGGAAGTACAGTGTCTGCCTCTAAAGGGGGGGTTAATGTTGCATTTTTTTAACTGTAGTTTTAAAGCACCCCTCTGGCAAGACAGTGATGGGGGAAAGAATGAAATTTTTTTTTTTCGGGCCACCCTCCTTGGGGGGAATGGGCCGTGTTTAAAAAAAAAAAAATTTCTTAATAAAAGACTGTTGGGAAAAAGGTTAGGCATCAATGAACAGTGCCCCCTAAATTAGACAGTCACGGGATTGTGCCTTTTTGTTCTTTATGGTAATAGGATGGCCTGCATTGGAAATTTGAACAGGTTGGGAAAGAAAATAATTAATTATAAACAAGTAAACAATGGCACTAAATTATTAAAGTATTAAATAGGTACATTGCATTAAACAGGGGCTGTAATGGTTCTTTGGATTAATTAGTCTTGGTCAGGTTGACATCTTTAAGGAAGCTATATAGATCATGTTCATTGGTATTTATATAGATATGGCCTTGCTGATTTTTCATTGATTAAACAAATCATTACATAAACTGTACTCTTCTTTTTATTATGGTTAATCTTGCATAATACTTGTTTTTTTCCCCGTTTGCTACAAATGGGCCTCCTTTTAAATTAGTAAGTTCTATGACTACCACGAAAAACCTTTTTTTTTTTATAAAAAGCAATATCCAAAAAATTCTTTTGGTTTGTGTTGCTGGGGAATTGAAGACTTTTTTTAATTCTTCATCAGATTTTTTCGGTCCCCTTAATCTTGGTTTTGTAAGTAATCATATCTGTGAATTCAGGGTGTTTTTCCATTCTTGGGCAATTACATCCAGTTTGGTGTTTAGGGTTGTTATTTTTTATATGTTTAACAACAGCTGATTGAAGAGCTTTTTATCATTCGTTCTGGGTTTCAAAGTTTTTTCCCCTTCTAGTATCTTGGTCTCTTGTTGGGATCTTCATTTTGTTTTTTTCCCTGAAGCCGAATTTTTTTTTTCTTTCCATGGCTTGAACAGTACTTAACAAATTGTTTTAGTTTGTTTGTTTTTTAAGTTCTTTGGGTTCTTAGGATCGTTTCAGGTTGGTGGAACCTTAAGTGGGGGGTTTCCCCATATTTTTGTCATTGTTGGTGTGTGCTCAGGGGGGGGGGGTGGATGATGTGCTTTCTGGGGGGAGACAGGGGAATTTTCCTTTTTTCTGGTGTTATTCTTTGGGTGTTTTTCCTGCTTTCCCCTTTCAGGGGAAAAGGTGTTTTTAGGGCGTGGCTAAGGTGACTATATGGTGCCTAGCCTGGACCTGTTGTTAAATTTCGAGGGCGGGATGGGGGTAACAGGGCATTTTCCCTTTTTGTCTATATTGTGGGGTTTAGATATTTTTTGCCTCAGGTAATAAAAGGCCGCAAACCTGGTTGTAATGGGACTTGGGCGAAAAAAAAACATCAGTAGTCCTTACATTGTACATGGTACCCCGAATTACAACCTAATTCTTTTCCCGCGGCTATTCAGGCCCACCCCAAGGTTTTTTATAAATAATAAAAAATTGATTTCCTTTAACCCCCAAAAATACCTTTAAAAAGCCCACAAAAAATTTAATTTTTCGGTTGGGGCTGCTCGGATGTAGGGGACCCTGTTTTTCCTTCACCGTATGTTTTGTATATACACTTATGTACATTATGTACAAAGTTTAATTAATGCCCCCGGAATCAACAACACAACAGCCGGGGGGAACCATGAGAAACCAGCGTTTGTCTGGAAGAGCTGCCCCTGAGAGACCCCACATCACCTCCTTGTCCTTCCCCTTTGATTGGTAAAAGAACCAGGGTACTGATTTAATGAGGGGGGCCCGTAAATCGTTAAACCCTTAGCCCCAGTTGCTGGTTGGGAAGCCTTATCATTATGGGGTGTGCATACGCTGAATAAATGTAACTCTCTTTTGCCACAGATATAACAGTTAGTCTTTTGGTCATGTTGGGTTCCATGTATGGTAGTGCATAGTCAAAATTGACCATCTGGGGCCCCGGTTTGACCCAGGGGTCAAAAATTAAAACCCGGTGCAGTTGATGTTGTTGCGAAACATAAATTAATTTTTTCCCCAAATTTGGGTCTTATGACCATCATTTTTAGCTCTTCTCCATGAATTTTAAAATTTTTTTTTTATTTCTAATGAGAAAAATTATTTTTTGTGGCTTAGTTTCGTTAGAATTAACTTTTTCTTTTTTCTGTTTACAGTTGACCGTGAATAACATGGGTTATGTTCCCCAAAACAGGTGTAATAAAAAAAAATGTAAACTGAATGTGGACATAATGTGCAAAAGGGGACGTTTTTGGGCCCCCCTCCCGAAAATCGACCAAATTTTTTTTGGTCTTGAAATTTAAAAAAATATCTATAAAAAAGCCTAGGGGGGGGGAAGGTTTGTCAGTTAAAAACAGAGTAGGGAGTTAGTGATGGGGGCTGGGGTATTTTGGGAGATGGGGGGGAAATTTTGAGGGGAATTTTAAATGTCGATGAAAAAGGGGGGGGGAATTTCATGTACTGGCAAAAGGGGTACAACATCGTTTAGGAGTGAAGAAGAGCAGGATTGAGTGTGGGGGGTGCGTGGGGCTTTCGTGAATGAAGGGGAAAAACAGCTAATTAGGAATCATGACAGAAATGTTAAAAGCGGGGGGGTATAGTGCTGGAGGGTTGGTTTTTTGTTTAATAAATGTATAAAAGGGGGGGAAAGGAAGGGATTGGCAGAGGGCATGTATAGTTCCGTTATAAAAGGGGGAAGGATAAAGGATGAAAAAATTTTGGGGGAAAAGTTTACAGTTACCAGGTAAAGTGTATGGCGGGTTATTATTAAAAATTAATAAGACAAGTAGGATTGCAGATAGAAAGGCTTTAGAGGGGGTGGGGATGTGTGATCAAGTGTTTGTAAATATGTGAACAGTATTTAGAAAAAAGGAAAAGGGGTTTTTTTTGCATTTATGGATTTAAAAAAGGCATATGATAGGTGGATGGGGGGCAATGTGGCAAATGTTGCAAGTGTATGGAATATGAAATTTTTGAAGGCTGTAAGATTTTTTTTTGGGGTAGTGAGGCTCAGGTTAGGGTGTGAGGAAGGGCTTGGAAAGGGGGTCTTAGACAGGGATTTTAAAGTCCCATGGTTTTTAATATATTTATGATGGGGTTGTAAAAAGTAAATGCTAGGGTGTTGGGGAGGGGGGGGTTAAATTTGGAAATTAAATGCAAAATGGGGTTAATTACTTTTGTGATATTTTTTGGGGATTCTAAGAAAAGTTGCAAAAAGGGTTGTGGCGAGTTTGGGGAGTGTGTAAGGTAGAAAAATTTAAAAATGAAAAGATAAGAGTAAGGGTAGGGTATCAAAAATTTAAATAAAGAAAAATTTTGGTATCACTTTGGAGAGAGGGGGTTTTGGAAGAAAAAAATGTTTTCAGATTTTGGGAGTTGACGTGTCAGCGGATGGGTTTATGAAGGATAGGGTTAACCATAGAAAATTATGGGGAAAAAAGGGGAGTGGTGCATTGGGTATCTGTGGGACAAAAGTTATCCATGGAGGGGAAAAAAGGGGAAAATACGAAAAAATAGTGGTACCAACACTCTTATATGGGTTAAGCATGGGTTGCAAGTGCTGCAGCGGGGGGGCTGGAGGCAGTGGAATGTCCTGTCTAAGTGCAATGTGTGGTGTAAATATTATACAGAAAATTGGAATGTGGAAATTAGGAGAAGGTGTGGAGTTACTAAAAGTATTTGTCAGAGGGCTGAAGGGGTTGTTGAGGTGGTTTGGTTTTAGAGAATGGATCAAAGTAGAATGATTGGGGGGGCGTATAAATCTGTGGGAAGGAAGGCGGGGTGGGGTCCCCCTAAAAAGGTTGGGGGGGAAGGGGTAAAGGATTTTTGTGGCGAGGGCTTGGACTTCCAGCAAGCAGGGGGAGCGTGTTAGATAGGAGTGAATGGAGGATGGTTTTGGGACATGCGATCTGTTGGGTGTGGAGGGTAATTTTTTGTAAGGGGGATTCAGGCCAGTTAATTTTTTTGTTGGACTTGAGTCCGGAAAAGGGGGAATAAATCCTGCATTTTAAAAGGGGGGGGTCTGAGATGTGACAGCTGGGAGGGACTATTCTCAGCTGTTTTGACTCCTCTGCAAAGACAGTGATTATGTATGAGTGTTGAAAGTGTTGAATGATGATAAGTATTTTTTTGGGGGGGTTTTCTTTCTTTTGGGTCACCCTGCCTCGGGGGGAGCGGCGACTTGTTGAAAAAAAAAAAAAAATCTATAGGGGGGTTTTGAGATGGTTTTTTCATTTAAAAAAAGGAAAAAAGAAGACTTGGAGGGGGATAATATGGGGGTCGTCCTAAAAAAGGTTGGAGGGGGGGGAAAAATTTAGTGCACGGGGCAGACTTCCAAGCGTGTGTGGGGTGTTAGATAGATTGAATAGACGAATGGTTTTGGGACCTGATGAGCTGTTGGAGTGTGACGGGTAATATTTTGTGAAGGTTGGGAAAAATGGTTAGCGGGACTTGAGTCCTGGAAGTGTAAAGTAAATTCCTTTTCCCTTAAACTGCCAAAAATAGATCTACGTTTGTCCGCTAGTGAAAAATAGATCTATTTTTTTTTTTTCCTGCCTCCAAATTTGGCATGATTCCCCGAGATGCGGGTCATTTTGAATGGGTCTTTAAACTTGGTGTGCTAGTTTTAAAAAAAAGGAGCCCTTGTACCTTGGGGGGCACCAGTTCAATTGAGGGAGCGAGCAAATAGCGGGGTAAACACCAGGGTTCCTGATGTCATTCGTATTCATCCCCAAGAAGAAAGTGATGTTGACTCAGGTTTAGTGGCATTAAGATGGATGTTGCCACAAGTGGGGAAAGGGAAAAATAAAAACCCGAAAAACCCCTTGAACTTTATGCAACATCCTCTCATTTCTGATACCACGGGGGGCGTCATCCTGCCAGAAAGTCCATAACCTACCCTAAGTAAAAAAGAAAAATTCGGAACGTGAAAACGTATTGGCAGGCTGGCTAGCTGGCTGTCTGACTTTGGGGTTTTCTCTGTCTGTATCTGTGTCTTTTTTATATCTCTGTCTGCTTGTCTATCTCTGCCCTCACAGGTCACATAATACATTATTTCTGTTAAATTGAGGTTACCCAAAAACCCGGCAAAGTGCTATACAGTGTTGAAAAGGCATAATAAGCATGACTGGCAATTCTTTACATTTGCTCACTGCATTCACTGCATTTGTGTAATCCTGTTGGTTTGACCGCTCCTGAGACAGAGACACACCAATAGAAAGAAGATCATACAGGCAGCAAAAACCCAACGAGCTGACCTTTGAGATAACAGAGCTAGCCTTTGAGATAAGCAGAGCTAGACCTTTGAGATAAGCAGGGGCTAGACAGACAGACATAAGCGGGGGCTAGACAAACAGCCCCCCGCAAAAGTAGCAGACAGACATAAGCGGGGGCTAGACGGGGAGACATAAGCAGAGCTAACCCCGACAGACAAAAGCAAAGAGCAACGGGGCATAAAGACTAAAAGACAGACATAAGCAGAGGGGGCAGACAGACCCCAGGCGACAGACAACCCCAAAACAAGCTGACAGACAGCATAACCCCGACTAGGGGGCAGATAGAGGGGCAGCAGAGACATGTTTGTTTTAACAGTGAAAACAAAAAAGGGGGTTCCCTGGAGCAGTCCCCCGTTCACCCCTTTTCCCCCACTGCTGCAGTGCCCCCAGTTTAGTGACCTCGTCTTAACACCATGCTTAAAAGGGGTTTTATATGTCTCCAGCATGTCTAAAAGGGGACTTAAAAATACTTTCTATATAAGTGGTTCCTGGTTTTTGTTTTAATCCTTCCCCCGGGGTGCATAAAAAAAAAAAACTGAAACCTTTTCCCCCCTAAGAAATAAGGGGGAAATTTAATTAACCCCTTCCAAAAACCCCGAATTTGGAAAAAAAAATTTTGGGGGCCAAAAAATAGATTTACATGCACAAATGAATGAAATGAATGGGGGCACTTCCCCCTTTCTAATGACTGACGTTGCTGGATGGAAGGGGGGAAAGGGGGGGAAAAAACCAATTTTTTTGGAAGGGGGAACCCCCCCCATAAGGACTCTGGGGGAAAACCCCCATCTGGGGTCATTCCCCCTTTTTTGTCTTTTAACCCCCCGGGGCCAAGGAGTCACTGCACACCTGTGGCACTAAATATCTCTCCAGAGAGCTCTGTGTCTGGCGGCTCTTTAAAATGCCCCCAAAATGGGACATGGCATTGTCATTGAAAAATAGCCAGCACGGATTGCAACACCCTTTTTCAGGGGTTTCCCCCCAAAAAAATTGCCCCTTTTTCCCCCCATTGCACAACTCTCCTTAATCTCTGAAAAAAGGCCCCCAAAATCTCTTCCCCCACTGAAGAATTTCCCCGAGTTGTCATTTGATGTTTTGCGGGTCAAGCTTTTCAGCTCTTCAGTGGTTAGATCTTCATTGGCCCCCCCCTCCCCCTTACATCTTCGCCACTCATATAAATCAATTCCCCAATGCCCCAATACTTTCCACAATTCCCCCATGGCTTTAGGGTCCCCCAAACCCTTAAAATCCTTTTGGGCAAATCTGGCCACAACTTTCTCACGCAGAGTTCATCATCCTGGAAGTCCCCCTGCCAAGCTTTATCTATGGCCTATGCAAGGAAAGGGGAATCCAAATTGACCTTTCCCCCGGGCTCTTTTAGGGTCAATGCAGTGTCATTGGTCACATCAAAGCACCTTTGAAATTTTCCCGGTGTACTTTTTTTGAAGTTTGCAATGACCTGCTGGTCCTTTGGGCTGGAGGGGGGTGGTGTTGGGGGGAAAAAACTTCACTGTTACAAATTTGAAATCCTTGGGCATTTAGTTTCCCCAAGTCTTGAGGATGAGCAGGAGCTTTTTTAATTACCAGGAGGCATTGGGGCCCCAATTTATTGTCAATAGATATTTCCCACAGGGGGGGCAAAACACTTGATTAAACCATTCCGGAAAAAATTTCCCTAGTGACCCATGCCTTAGCATTAGACTTCCAAAACCCCCCTTTTACTCTTTCAACACTGTAGTTCTTGAACACTGGGATTTTCAGATTGATCCCCCAGTAAAGGTTCCCCTTTGAAATCATCACTAAGCGTTACCACACAACATTAGAGTTAGCCTTTTTTTCATAGGCTTGCCCGCATTGCCTTTTCCTCCTGCGTGATGTAGGCCCCCCCTTGGTTTTTTCTTCCAAAAAGAGGCCTGTTTGTAAAAAATTAAAAACCTTTTGGGGTTTAAAATTTTTAAAACCTCCCCTTTTTTTTAAAAGTAAAATTTTTCGTTTGTTTATCTGAACTGGCACCCTCACCACCCCTTACAACACTGTGTTGAGTTCTTTTCAAAATTTTTGAACCAGCCTTTGTGGCCTTAAATTCATCAACATCAACATCACGGTTTCCCCAGGCTTTTTTCTTGACAAGATCGGTATGCAACTGCCTTGCTTTTTCATGTATGGGGGATTGCACAACACTATTACCTGCTAGCAGTTTTGGTTTATCCACAGCAACAACAATTTCTCCATATTTTCTATTGTTTGTCATCTCTTTTTTCGTTATTTATTCCCCCTTTTCCAAAAAAAAGCTTAAAAAGGGTTCCCTTTTTTTTTATACACAATGGAACTGATGGTTGTTGGGGTTTTTTTATTCCTGGCGGGCTCGGCAATACATACCACTTATCATTTTTTTCTATTATTTCTTTTTCAGTTCTATGGTTTCCCCCACTTTTTTAAAAAAAGTGGCACTAGGGCTTTCTTTTTGGGCCCCCTGGTAGCTTTTTTGTAGTCAAACAAAATTAAAAAGGCCCCCAAAAAAATAATTGGGTTTAAAAAATGTTTTGTATAAACTCCTGGGGTGATGTTCACCCCAAGCATAAACAATGGGGGCTGCGTGAAAATTGGGGGGCCCCCGGCCTTTGAAATGGGGTGGCACGGGGGGACGGGGTTCCCCCGGCCAAAACACGAAGGAATCCCCGAAAACAGAGTCAATTTTCCACGAAAAAACTCCCCCGAAAAGTGAAACCGAAAACGAGATACATGAAAACGGAGGGATGACTGTAATGAAAACCCCAAAGGGAGGGAAAATGTTCCCCCTGTCAGTGTGTTTGTAACTATTTAATTTCTATGTCAGTACCTAATATTAGTGTCACAAGAAAGATTGGCTATAAAATCAAAAGAACTACTGTAATTTTAATTATCGGGGCAAAAAATTATATAAGTTAAAATAAAAATGAGAAAAAAAGTTATATTGGGAACACTTCTGAAAACCCCGGGGCCCATGTTGCCATCAGGTAACATCCGGGGGCCCCCGGGGTCTTATATCTCGGAAAAAACTGATTTAAAATTTTTTTTTTTTTTTTTATTACACAGAAAATTGCCCTTTTAATTTTTTTTTTTTTTTTTTTTAAAATTTTGGGGGGCTGGCAGGGGAAAATGGGTCTCGTTTGGACATTTAAGGGTTAAAAAGGGGGGGGTTTTGGGGTTTGGGGAATTTAAGGGGGTACCCAAAACTTTTGTATCTGAGTCCTCTGCAAAACAGTGATTCTGTATGAGTGATGGTGAAAAAGTTCAATATTTTAAGAAATTTTTCTTTCTTTTTTTGTTTTTTTTTTTTTGGTTCACCCCCCCCTCATGGGGGAAAAGGCCCCCGTGTTAAAAAAAAAAAAACCATAACTTACAAAAAAATTTCCCAAATATTTTTTTTTCCTTAAATTCTGCTTACTAGTGCATGTTGATGATTTTGATAGGAGTGGGAGAGGAATTTTGTGACCCTGCTGGGGGGGGTGGAAGATTGTGGATGGTTAGGGCTCTTGAATTGATGTTAGTGGTGGTAGTATAGTATTGAGAAATTCTGTAATACATCTTTGGCTGTTTTATTTGAGTACTTTATACAATCCCCAAACAAATGTTTTTATTTAGGAATATTTTACATTGGTATTACAGTGAGTGTTTACAATGATTTGTAGTGCAAAAGGCCACTATCATGCCTTGGCATTATGGGCAGTCTAAACATTACTGATTACTTAAACACTAGATGTACAAAACATATTTTGGGTCAGGTTGCATTAATTATACAGTAGGTTATACATCTATTAAATATATGCTATTAAAAATTTTGGGGTTGGGGGTTAAAAAAATTAGTTTATGGTACTTTGGGCTTTTTTAATTTTGGGTTCTGGGGGCTGGGAGTAATACAGTGAGAATCATAATTTGGGGGGGTTCCCCAAAATTTGGCGATTTTCGTGATTTGGCTTAGAAATGGGGTTGTTTTAAAAAGCGCCCCAAGGGGGCCCCCAGCCCTTTCCCGGGGCAGTCCAGTATCCCGGGAGTGCCCCTAACCTCCCCCTTCTTCCCCTACATTTCTTAATATTTTTGTTTTAGTGCTTCAACTGCTAAAAAAACCACCAGGGGCCCCAAAAAACTCTAGTCCCCCGCCCTTTGGTAAGGAAAGTGAGAAACATGATAGAGATAAAGAAAGAGATAAAGAAAAATAAGAAAGTGGAGTGGTGTGGCGGGCTCTCCCCGGATGTCGGGGGCCCATTAAACCTTACCCCCGGGGGGGAAAAAAGGTCAAAAACTGATGTTGCGAAAGGGGGGAATTTTCTAAAAAAAAGGAAAAAAAAGATGTTGAGAAGTTGTTGCTGGTGTGGATCAAAAAAAAAAATTTTGCGGAGATAGTGTTACGGGGGCCATAATTTGCAAAAAGGAAAGCATTTTTATGATGATCCCCCTAAAGAAAATCCGGGAAACAGTGCTGTTTTGGGGTTAAAAGGCCGAAAAAGGTGGTTGAAAATTTAAAAATGAAGTGGCATACACAATATTGAAAAAGGATGGAAGGCTGAGTTCAAGACAAAAACAAAAAACTAAGTAATTCAAAAAATATTGGGGGTGAAGAATTTGCCCCCCCCAAAAGTGTTCAATTCTGATAAACAGGCCTCTTTTGGAAAATCCCAAAAAAGGGGGCCACATCACCGGGGAAAAAGGGGGACTCCCGGACACAACCCTTTGGAAAACAAAAAAATCTCGTGTTGTGTGGTTCTGGGGGTTTAAAAATGAACCCTTTTCTGTTTTTACAAAACCCCCGTTTTTAAAAAAAAATGTACCAAGGCTAATTTTTTGTTTTGATGTGGAAGGCTAACTTTTTAAGGATGGGTCACGGGGGAAATTTTCCTTATTGGTTCAGTGAAGTGTTTGGAGGGGAAGAAATTTTTTCTTGGAAAATAAATTGGATCTCAAGTCAATTTTTCCCCTGGTAATGGACATTGCTCCCATCATCCTCGAGACTTGGAAAAAACAAATGGTGGAGGGAAAAATTCCCCGGGTGATGAACTCTGCTTGGAGGTTGGCCTGATTGTGTCCTGGAAAAAAATTTTAAGGGGTTTTAAGGGGGGGTTTTTAACCTATTCCCGGGGTTTGGAATCTATTTTTTACTTGGGGGAATTGGGGTTGGAGGTTAGTGGGAGGTGGGGAAAGGGGGGAAGGACCACAATGAAAACTAACCCTGAAGAGCTGCTAGACCTTAATCCAACAACAACAGACCAGAGCTCAGGAAATTTTTTCAGAGGAGGGAGGGGGAATGAGGGGAAGGGGAATTCTCCTTTTGAGATTAAGGAGAAGTGTGCAAAAATGGACTAATGGAAAGAAAATTTGGGGAAAACACCCTGACAAATTTGCCCCGGGCCGTTTACGACATTTTCAATAAAAATCTTTCTCATTTTTTAGAAATTTTAAAAAAAAAACCCCAAACAGACCTTTCTGGAAAATTTTTTAAAAAGACAGGAATTAAAAGACTCTCAAACTGGTCCTAATTGCATTAAAAAAAAAAAAAGGAATAACCCCGAAAAAAGGCTTGGTACCCCAAGTCTTTATGGAAAGGGGTTTCCCCCTTCCCCAAAAAAAGCCCCAATCTTGCATCCTCTCCCCCCCCCCCCTCTTCCACACATCAACAACTCTTCAATAAAAAGGTTACCATTGAAAAAAACGAATCGTTGAAAATGCAATAAAATAATGTTATAGTCATTTTTTAATATTTTTAAATAATTTAAAAATTTTTTTAAAAAAAACCCGAAAAAGGGGTATAAAAATAAACATTATTATTAATGTTAAGTTATTATTGTTTTATCTTTGTCTCATTTTTTTCTGTGTAGATAAATGTACTTTTTAAAGAAAAAAAAAAATTTTTTTTAATACTTTTTTCTGAACGGATTAATTTTTTTACATTATTTCTTATGGGAAAATAGTTTTGAAAATGTGAATTTTGAATTTCGGCAGACACTCTGGAATGGATTAATCACGAAATTCAAGGGGCCATTAAAAAATTTTTTTTTGGGTGGGGTTTTTTTAAGGAGTCTTGAATTGATGTACAGACAGGGTTCCTTTGGTTTCCCCGGGTTGGTTTTTTAAATTTTGGGTTTATGGATTTTATATGTGAGAGGGCCCCGGGGGGGGAAAAACAAAAAAGGTGATCTGCTTCTTGTGTTTGGTCGTTCCCCTTTAAGGTTTAGGGGATTTGAGGGGGGGGTTTATATTTAGTGAGAGTTCTATGTATGTAGTAGGCACAATAATAAGTATGGATGTTCTTTAGGGGGGTAAGTTTCCTTTTTTGAATATTGGTGGGTATGCTGTGGGGATGGGAATTTATCATTATTCTGACTACAGCCTTTTCTTTATTTTGAGATGATTTTTGTTTTAATCAAAAAATTCCCCAATGAGATAAATAAATGAGTGGAAAAGGGGAAAAAAAGGGCTGGTTGTGGAAAATAGTCCGTATCTTTGATAACCTACGGTCTTAGGATTTTTTTGGGTTTTTGTTTCTTTCCCCCCGCCTTGTACTTCAGATGTAGCTGGGTACAATGTTTTTCATCAAAGTCAGCACTCCAACTTGGGTCCCCCCTGCTGCCCAATTTCTGCATCATTTTTTGTGTGTACAGTGGACCCCTAACAAGAAAAAATTATTAAGCCTGTAAAATCCCCTTCCCAAAACAATTTTTGCGAAATAATGTCACATGGTTAGTCTATTTCAGCCCCCCAAAAAATCTTCCCAACCTTAAAAAATTATACTTCATAGGACGATTTTAGGTGCTCGTTGGCGGGGGTCCCCTGTAGTTACATTTAAATGTCCTAATAATTAAATCAGTGGTTGTATTAAAAAAATATTTGGTGGTAAAAAAATTTTTTTATGTGGATGCACATCCCCAAAAAAAATTCTAATGGATGGAATTTTTAAAGTGAAGAGAACCTTGACTGCAAATACTTGTTGTGCAAGTTAAACGACTTTGGGAATAGTGATGCTTAAACCGCTCAGTAAAATTCTTTTTTATCCATACTGGCTGGTTTGACTTCAAAATGGTAAGATGGTTTTTTCTATACCTTTCAATGCATGAAGTGTCTTGGGTGGTAAAAACATGGGCCCCCACCCAAAAACCTGTCATATTTTTTGTGAAGTATCAAGCTGAAGTAATCCTTTGCCCTTGAATTCCCCTGCACTTTTTTTTGATGTCATTTCTTGCTGGCATCTTCCAGTAAAAGGGGGTTTTTAAATGGAACACTTGTTTGGCCAGGCACCCTCAAAAAAACTTCCTGTAACTCAAAAGGAAAATTTCCGCAGCACTGTAGTCAGCAAAAAACATTCACCAGAAAATGGGGTTTAAGAAAAAGTTTGAATATTTCTGATACAGTTTTCAAAGTGATTAGGGCTGACAAAATAAGAGTGCCCTTTTGGGGAAGGTGGGGCTGATTACCCTAAAAGATCATAAAATGACAAGGAAAAAAAATTAAAAAGATTTCTTGGCACCTTCATAGTGGGGAAAAAAAACCCTTTGAAAGGATGACACTAGTTTCAAGGGGCTAGAACATTTTTCTATGCAAAAAAAAAAAAAAGGGTGAAATAAATAGAAAACCCAAAGGTAAGTAACAACTACTGAAAAGTTAAAAAAAAAATTTTTAGTGTCTTGAGCTCTGCTGTGATTAAAAAAATTAACAGGTAATCACTCCTGAAAATGGGAGATATTAATAATCATTCTCCTTTTCTTGCTTTAGTTAAAACCTTCATTATATTTTTTTTTAAAATTTTAAAAAAAAATTTTTTGTCTCAGTACACATCAAATTTTATTAAATATAAAGTTTAAAAAATAGCA
>WNWK01027196.1:0-26545 GCA_009830355.1 Cherax destructor
GGCTAAGACCCATTCTATGCTGACAAAGCATCTCAGGAAAATCGTGCCAAATTTGGAGGCAGGAAAAATAAAACGTAAATATACGTTTGGGGCAGTAGCAGTACTAACGTATATATACGTTTGGACCGTTTAAAGGTTAATAGGCAATAGCTATATTAGAAATTGTATGTTTACAGTCATTTAGGTGGGTGTAAGTGTAAATTAGGGGGAAATTACAAATAACGAGAGTAACACTATATTGTTTTGGATGTGTCCATGATACAAAAAAGAGAATTAGGTGGTTTTCATTTGGTTAGCTGATGATGGGGTGTGTTAGGGAGACAAGATGTTTTTTAAAGGTAGTTTTGAAAATGGTGGTTGAGTCTGCGGTTCTAAAGTTTTCAGGCAGTTTACAATATTAAGACACACCTAAAACTGTAATACTGTAAATTGTACTAGGTGTAATATTTTTTCCTACCTCTACTATAAATTTCTCTAATTATAATTTTTTACTACAGCCTCTCCTCACTTAACGACGGAGATAGGGGCCTAAGACCCCGTCGGTAAACGATTTCGTCGCTAATCGAGGAATCACCCTTACTGACACTTCAAAAGTGTCACCACCCAAAATTAAAACATTCAGTTTTATGTTTGTTGGGAAATTCCTTTCAATCTGTTTATTATTAATGGTAATACAACATGAAATAGGTCAATGACTTCCAAGATATTCCAGGAAACGCTTACATAGCTGATTACTTGAAAAAAAAATATCGAGAAAATCACACTTTTTTTCAGTCTTTGCATAGGGTAAGAGTGATCTTCTAAAGTTACCCTTCAGGCAGGTAATGTTTTCTGTAATGGTCACGGTCCCTTTTTTTTTTATCCCTCTCAGCCCTCCACCCTTCAATACCTCTCTATATGTTAGTTTTTATTAATTTGGGCGCCTTTATCATGCATCTACGTTATTTATGTTATACCTAATATTATTCAAGAATAAATATGATATGTGGATAACCTTAATTGATAGTAATAGTATAATTATACAATATTTTATAGTGTTGTGAGCTTACACATCCATATGTCATGGTGAAGCAGGAGTTACTGAGACTGCTGGCACCTTCTCCCTCTCTCTCGTATAGCCCCAGCCCAGCACCCTCCAATACCTCTCCATATATGTCAGTTTTTACTATGGGATGCACAATAAAGTGCAAATTTGTACAAATACGGAGACAAGTGAAAGCTAGTGTACTCAGTGGCTGTAAGAAGGCGACTGAGATACGGTGGACCCCCGACTAACGAAAGGCCCATATAACGAAATAATCGTGTAACGAAAGCTTTTTTCGATTTCGTGTAGCGAAAATGGACTCGTGTAGCGAAACTTATTAGACCTGTCCGCCTGCTCCGCGCCTGCCCTGCGCCTGCGCAGGACGCCAGTCAAGCACTGTTTACCATTGAGAGAACATTACCCAGTGCGCTCTTTCAAACATTCACAATAAATTTGTTGTGTTTATTGGTGGTTTATTGATTGTCACTGTGAAATAAGTCACCATGGGTCCAAAGAAGCTTCACAAGTCGATAAAGGCTATAGCACCAGCCAGTGATAAAGTGTAGCAATGGAAATAAGTCACTCTGTCTGACTCTTTTGGGTTATCCTAGGTTTTCTACACATATGCTGCTATGTATGATAATCTATGTATAACTGGATTTGTGTATACCTGAATAAACTTACTTAAGTAAGTTAAGCAATTAATCGACAGAAAATGACGACACAAAACTTAACTTCTACAATGTTTGAGATTATAGGGACAATGACAAGAGCGCCGTCCTCTTGCCACCATCTCCAAGTGTAAGTGTAAGTATTTCTTATTTATATAAGTGTGAATATTTCTTATTTATATAAGTGTGAATGTATTTCTTATTTATAAATTAAAGTGTAAATATTTCTTATTTATAAATTAAAGTGTAAATGTTTCTTATTTATAAATTAATAATAATAATAATAATAATAATAGTTTATTTGGACATGATACAAAGAATTACATTTGGTTATTGAGATTACATGAGGTGTACATGCCTAAAGCCCCTAATATGCAGGGCATTTTGGGCAGACTTAAAATTAACTTAAAACTAAATTGTAAGAATTTTTGTAGATAGTTTACAATGAGTATAGGTGAGTATTTAAGCTATGAAATTTGAACATAGTTTAGACATGACATTTTTTAAACATAGTTTTGTACTTTTGTCTTCATTATAAAATTAATTAAATCAGATTAAACAAATTAAAGCAATAATAATAATAAAATAATAAAAAGTTATGGTTGATAATTTATAAAATTAGTAAAGTTGCATATCTAAGTTATAAAGTTTGAATATAAGTTGAACATATCAATTAATTGTAGCAATTTATTGTAGCAATGCAACTAATTGAGTGAGATAACAATTTAAAACAATTAATTGCATTGCAGTTAGTTTACATGGTCATTATAATGTAAGTGTTGTGGAAATAATTAGCTAAGTATGTAATATTCATAACAGGTTTTACATTCAATTGATTAGTCAGGTTTTACGTTAAGTGATTATTCTACTTTGCTGGGAATGTTTGATATTGAGCAATTAGCTTTGTGTGAGAAGGTGGTTTTTAGCATCGTTTTGAATTGGGGTACAGGTAGGGTTTCTTTGGCAATGACAGGTAATGAATTCCAAATTTTCGTGCCTTTTATATGCATTGAGTTTTTACATAGTGTTAGATGGACACGGGGAATATCAAGGAGTGATCTGTGTCTAGTGTTATGGTCATGTGTCCTGTTAAAATTGGTAAGGAGAAGTTTGAGTGGTGGGTTAATATTTGCATAGAGTGTTCTATGTATGTAATAGGCACAGTAAAAAGTATGGATGTCTTGTATGGTGAGTAAGTTTAGGTTTTTGAATATTGGTGGAGTATGTTGCCTGGAGTGAGAATTTGTTATCATTCTAACTATGCACATTGTTTGTGTGAATAGTATTGGTGGCTTTCTGCTGCCATCCACCACGGCTTATGGTCAATGGCCCTTATACCCAACAACAACAAACACACTACCACCAATCCTTACATTCGTAATGACATGTTTTATTCATTCTAGAGTTTATATCATGTTTCTATGTTATTAATATTGTTTATTATGTCATATTAGATGAATTGTGCTAGATAAATAAGCCGCAGAGTTCATATTAGTGTCATATTGAAGGGCTATCTTGTCCTGCCCCCAAACAAACTCTCCTGCCTCTCTCATATGCCAACAAGAGTCTTCAGTAAAGGTAAAACTGATTCAAATGTTCATTTATCCATTAAAATTAGTGCTTTATATTTATTTCTCATTGTTTTCTGTATGTAAAACTATAGTATTTATTCTTTAAAAAAATGAATTTTTGGTGAAAATTTTTGGGTGGAAACGGATTAATTGTATTTACATTATTTCTTATGGGAAATAAGGTTTCGAATTACGAAAGTTTCGTGTTGAGAAATAGCTCCCGGAACAGATTAATTTCGTTAGTCGAGGGACCACTGTACTTGATGCTGAGACGCCACGCTACCTGTGTCATACGTATTTTGTACAGGTTAGGTAGCTGACATTTAAACCACTCCATAGCAATTATTATTATTATTATTATTATTATTATTATGTATTATTATTATTATTATTACCATCCACATAGTACCTTGTTCACTGAGTTTAATCATTTATTAAGCTGGCATGAGAGACACAGAGAATGTAATAATAATAATAATAATAATAATAATAATTAATAATAAATAACAATAATAATAATAATAATAATAATGATAATAATAATAATGATGATAATAATAATAATGATGATAATAATAATAATGATGATAATAAAAATAACAATCGCACTGGAGTGCTTTAGACATCAGCTACCAAAGCTATACGAAATACGTACAGTGGTACCCCGGAGTTCGTGACCATCGGAGTTCGTTATTTTTTTCATGAATATATTGGTTCGGTGTTCACGATTTGCTCGGAGTTCGTGATTCGTCCCGGACGCGTATGCATGGCCTGAGCGGGCCCAGGCACTCCCTTCAGCATCAGTGTGCTATTGTTTACCAGTGAGTAACCGCCA
The DNA here is from genome assembly GCA_009830355.1 of Cherax destructor. Taxonomy (NCBI): domain Eukaryota; kingdom Metazoa; phylum Arthropoda; class Malacostraca; order Decapoda; family Parastacidae; genus Cherax; species Cherax destructor. The sequence continues at coordinate 4,102 of WNWK01027196.1, forward strand.
CCCACGCATTCCCACGCATTCATACCATACATTTTGTCATTATTCCACTGTTTTTAGTGCTTGCAAATGCTAAATAAGTCACCATGGGCCCCAAGAAAGCTCCTAGTGCCAGCCCTGTGGTAAAGAATATCAGAAATACGGTGGAAGTGAATAAGGAGATCATTGCAAAACATGAAAGTGGAGTTCGTATCTCTGAGCTGGCCAGGCAGTATGGCAAAGCCCATTCAACCATCACTTCCATTGTGGCCAAGGGAAAGGAAATCAAGGATGCTGTTGTTGCAAAAGGTGCAAGTATGGTCACAAAACAGAGATCTCAAGTGCTGGAAGAAGTGGAAACTTTGTTGTTGGTGTGGATCAACGAGAAACAATTAGCAGGAGATAGTGTTTCGCAGGCGATAATATGTGAAAAAGCAAGGCAGTTGCATGATGATCTCAAGAAAATGCCTGCAACGAGTGCTGAAGTGAACGAATTTAACCCTTAAATGGTCCACACATATATTTACGTTAGTACCGCTGTTGCGCCAAACGTTTTATTTTTCATTCCTTCAAAATTGGCGCGGTAGGCCTGAGTCGCCTACGCATGAGAGAATGGGTCTGCGCACTCAGTGTGCGCCGGGTTAAAAAAATCCTGGCTGCCTGGGTACCACATGGTAGGACCAGTTACATTCAGCTCCATCTTGGGTCAACATCATGGCACATCCTCGTGATTCACTCACGCCTCGTCGTATTAACACTCTACTATTCGAGGAAAGTGATATACAACGTGAGATTAGTGGATTTGACACCGATGTAGCCACTAATAATCAAGGAATTAGTGAAAATATCGACGATAACCCAGATGACCCTCAGCCCATTACCTCTGGGGTGGCCACTGTGGCCACACCAGACCCTGGGCCAAGCACCTCTGGGGTAGCCAGTGTGGCCACACCAGTCCCTAGGTCAAGCACTTCTCGGGTGGCCAGTGTGGCCACACAAGACCCTGGGCCAAGCACCTCTGGAGTGGGGAGTGTTTCCCATAGGCAACTACGCAAGAGGAAACTGTCATTTTCCCGGTGTTTTAGTGATAGTGAAAGTGATGTAAGTGATGATGAGATTGATTTTATGCCATTGCAGGATTCGTCTAGTGATAGTGATGTTCATTATTCACCTGTGAAGCATACTTTTAGGCGGTATCGCCTACATTCAGGCAGTGTGCCATTTGCAGTCCCCAAGGGTCGTGGCAGGTCACAATCCAAAACCCCGGCCAGTGATAGTGATCATGAAGGTGAATTTGCGGGGATGGAGGAAGAAGTGGTGGGTGGCACGATGCCTGGACAGACAAAGGACCGCCCGGCACCCCCTCAGCCATGTGCTGCCTCCACTCCTGTCCCCCCACCTGCTCCCCCACACCCCATGCCACAGGTTCACCCTGCACCATGTGACCGAGAGTGGAAGTGGACACAAAGTGTATTCGTGCCACAGCCTTTTGATTTTGTAAGTGGCATCCTGCCAGAATGTCCCATAACAAATGAGTCTACAGAGTTAGACTTTTTCCAGTTATACTTTGACGAGCCTATAATGAACTTGATAGTGACCCAGACGAACAATTATTATTGCTATGTCATGGACAACACAGCAGAGGTTGGAAAATCGTCACGGCTGCGCAGGTGGAAAGACACAACAGTGGCTGAAATGTATTTATTCCTTGCCACTGTCATGCTTATGCCACATACCTATAAGAACAATATACGTAACTGCTGGTCCACAGACCACTTCATCAGTACTCCTGTCTTCCGTGACCTCCTTTCCTGCAACAGATTCATTCTGTTGCTATGAATGTTGCACTTCTCAGACAGGAATATGCCCAACAGAAATGACCTTCTATACAAAATCCAGGAAGTGTTTATGTACCTGAAGCAGAAATTCAGTGCATACTTTTATCCTTTCAAGAACATTATTGTCAACGAGTCCTTGATTCTATTCAAGGGACCCCTGTCATTCAAGCAATATATTCCGAGCAAACGTAATTGCTTTGGTATAAAACTTTTTGTTCTGTGCGACTGTGAGACAGGTCTTGTGTTAGATGTCATTGTATACACCGGGAAAAAAACACTCGATGATACCAGGCGCATGTTGGGCATTTCTGGTGATGTTGTTCGCAGAATGATGGAACCATACCTTGGTATACAAGCCCTATGCTTGCTGATTTCCTGCGTGTGAAGAATACTGATATATGTGGAACAGTGAGAAGGAATAGAAAACATATGCCAAGGTTCAGTGGCAGTGTTGAAGGTGCAGTGCAAGTGTTTCATGCCAATGACATCATGGCACTGACGTGGCATGACAAACGGGATGTGACATTTCTGTCAACCATCCACAGAAACGAGATGGTACACACAGACAAAATGAACCGGCACACCAATGAACATATTGTCAAGCCAGCTGTTGTCGTCGACTATACAAACAATATGCGCCTAGTTGACAAGTGTGACATGATAGGGTTCATTGACTGTGTGCGTAGGAGTCGCAAGTGGTATATAAAACTGTTTTTCCACCTTGTAGACATTGCAGTGATCAATGCATTCAATATGTACGAAATAAATACTGGAAAACAACAACATTTTGCGGAATTCTCCCTGAATATCGTAAAAAAGATAGCAAAAAAGTATGGACCACACCTGTACCTGCCCCTCAACAGCGACTTGTTCCTCAACCACAACCACAGCCAGTGGGGCAAGTGCCAGACCGAATCATCCCTAACTGTCACTACCTGGTACCTTTACCACCTACCCCAAAGAAGAAGCATTCCCAGAAGTGTGTTGTGTGTGCTATCACCACAAAACAACCCCAACAGTGGAAGGACACACGATTCATATGTCACCAGTGTGGAGTGGCACTCTATATGAATCCATGCTTCATGGAGTATCATACAATTGTGGACTTCTAGAAACATAAGTGGGACATGTAAATATACTTGTATATAGTTGTAGATAATAGAATGTGAGTCAGCCAGGTGTGCAAAATCACCTATCAGTGTGTACATGTGTGTTTGTGTCAGTATGATAATAATTTCGTATATAATATTGGTGTATAAACAACAATTGACATTGAAATCAAAAGATTTACTGTAAAATAGCTATCATATATAATAAAAACCAAGAATATTAAAAAAAAAATGGAAGAAAATGGTAAATATGTAGATTTTCTGCAAGCGGCAGTGCTTCATGTTGCCGTCAGGTGATCGCCAAGTGTCAACTTCGCAGCGTCATATCTCGGTAAGTACTGACCCTAAAGTTTATATTTTTATCCTATAACACTTAGAAAATTGTGCTCTTTATTTCTATAAAAAAAAATTTTTTTTTTTTTTTTTTCAAAATATTCGGGGCACTGGGCGAGCTAACGTAAATATACGTGTGGACCGTTTAAGGGTTAAAGCCAGCAAGGGCTGGTTTGACAGATTTAAGAAGCGTAGTGGCATACACAATGTAATAAGGCATGGTGAGGCAGCCAGTTGTGACAAACTTGCTGCTGAAAAATACGTTCAGGAATTTCAGGATTACATAGTGAAAATCTGAAACCTGAACAAGTGTTTAATTGTGATGAAACAGGCCTGTTCTGGAAGAAAATGCCCAACAGGACCTACATTACTCAGGAGCAAAAGTCACTGCCAGGACACAAGCCTATGAAAGACAGGCTAACTCTTATCCTTTGTGCTAATGCAAGTGGTGATTTTAAAGTGAAGCCTTTACTGGTGCATAACTCTGAAAATCCCTGAGTGTTTAAGAAGTACAGTGTCGCTAAGAGTAATTTGTGTGTGATGTGGAAGTCTAACAGTAAGGCATGGGTCACTAGGGAAATTTTCTTTGATTGGTTTCATGAAGTGTTTGGCCCCAGTGTGAAGAAATATCTTGAGGAAAAGAAATTGCCACTTAAGTGCCTCCTGGCAATGGACAATGCTCCTGGTCATCCTCCAGACTTGAAAGAGCAAATTGTGCAGGATTTAAAGTTCGTCAAAGTGAAGCTTTTGCCCCCTAATACCACTCCTCTCCTCCAGCCCATGGACCAGCAGGTCATTTGTAACTTCAAAAAACTGTACACCAGAGCAATGTTTCAAAGGTGCTTTGACATAACAACAGACACTGCTTTGACCCTAAGAGAGTTCTGGAAAGATCACTTCAATATCCTCAATTGCATAAACCATAAAGGGAAGGCTTGGGAGGAAGTGAGCACCAGGACTCTGAACTCTGCTTGGAGAAAATTGTGGCCAGACTGTGTCAGATTTTGAAGGGTTGGGGCTGAGCCTCAGGGCCCTGAGCCTGTTGTGGAAAATATTGTGGCATTGGGGAAATCCATGGGGTTGGAGGTTACTTGCGAGGATGTTGAAGAGTTGGTGGAGGAGGACAATGAAGAGCTAACCACTGCAGATCTGCAAGAGCTTCAACTACAACAGAAACCGACCACAGCTCAAGAAAAGGATTCAGAGGAGGAGGGGGAGGAAGAGATATGAAGGACGTTGCCTTCTTCAAAGATTAAGGAGATTTGTGCCAAATGGATTGATGTACAAAGATTCATGGAACATTATCACCCTAACAAAGCTGTTGCAGGCTGTGCTGGCAACATGTACAATGAGACTGTGGTATCCCACTTCCGGACTGTTTTACAGGAATGCCAGATATAGACCTTCCTGGACAGTTACTTTATTAGACAGAGTTCCAGTGACTCTCAACCTGGTCCTAGTGGCATTAAAAGAAAAAGGCCAGTAACCCAGGAAGAGGACTTGGTACCTGCAGTGTTAATGGAAGGGGATTCCCCTTCCAAACACTAGCAACTCCATCCTACCCCCTCCTCCCATCTTCCACACATCAACAACTCTTCAATAAACCTTTATTGAAGTGACATGTTATTGTACTTTTATTCTTAATATATCATTGTTTTCTGTGTAATTTAATGTATATATGTTGCAAAATTATTTTATTTTAATACTTTTGGGTGTCTGGAACGGATTAATTTTATTTCCATTATTTCTTATGGGGAAAATAGATTCGGAGTTCGTTAAATTCAGTGTTCATGACGCCCTCTGGAACGGATTAATCACGAACTCTGGGGTACCACTGTATGAAATTTACAGTGCCCCAGAGTGATTATTAATTATATTTTATTATTATTATTATTATTATTATTATTATCACCATCGACATACAGTGGACCCCGGAAATCGAACATTCTTTATTCCAGAATGCTGTTAAAGTGCTGTTACCAAACGAATTTATTCCCATAAGGAATGATGTAAATTAGATTACAGTGGACCTCCGAGTATTGTAAGGCTCATATTTCGTAAAAATCGTGTTTCGTAAGCTTTTTTCGATTTCGTGTATCGTAAAATCCCTCGTGTTTCGTAACGTATTACACCTGTCCGCCTGCTCCGCGCCTGCGCAGGACGCAGGACGCCCGCCAGTGAAGTGTTGTTTACCATTGAGAGAACATTACCCAGCGCGCTCTTTCAAACATTCACAATACATTTGGTGTCTTTTTTGGTGGTTTAGTGATTGTCACTGTGAAATAAGTCACCATGGGTCCAAAGAAGCTTCCTAGTGGCACCCCTGTGGTAAAGAAAGTGAGGAACACCATTGAACTGAAGAAAGAGATTATAGAAAAATATGAGAGTGGCATACGTCTGAGTGAGCTTGCCAGGATGTACAAGAAAACCCCATCTACTATCAGCTCTATCCTGGCAAAGAGAAATGAGATCAAGGAAGCTAATGTTGCAAAAGGTGTTATGTTAACGAAAAATAGATCGAAAACAGTGGATGAGGTTGAGAAGTTATTGGGGGTGTGGATCATTGAAAAACAGATAGCGGGTGATAGTATTTCCACGGCGATAATTTGTGAAAAGGCAAGGAAGTTGCACGCAGATCTTGTCAAGACAATGCCTGGAACCAGTGGTGAGGCGAGTGATTTTAAAGCCAGCAAAGGCTGGTTTGAGAGGTTTAAGAAACGTAGTGGCATACACAGTGTTGTGAGGCATGGTGAGGCAGCCAGCTCAGACAAACGTTTAGTTTGATATCTTTATTATGCACTCCATACCCATCATGTGGGCGGTAGTCAAAAGATTACAGAGGTACATAATGGGTCCAGGGACTGGACCCCAAAGTTTTGATAGCTGAGCAAGTTACAAAGGTAATGAACTAACAAGCTACAAAGGTAATGAACTCACAAGTTACAAAGGTAATGAAACATGTAAGTAAATTTACTTACTTACGTTTATACATGGTTACAATCATGAACAAATTATAAAGCAATGAACAATTCACTAGTCTACACCCGGTCACAACTGTAATGAGTTCTTGGTGCAAATTTTATTGTTGGGTCACCCACATACACATATACATACACACTTACATATACACATACACACACACACATACACATACACACACATATATACATACACACACACGCACACACAACAGGCCCAGCCAGGACAAAATGGTAATCAACACGCACACACACACACACACACACGTGGCAATGCTTTATTTACAGGGAGCAAAGTCAGGGTATTTTTCCAGAATGGTCTGTAATATACCACTGTGGATAAAATACTTTGACATATCGTGAACATTTCTGAGTGAGTTGTCTCTGAATTCATTAATTTTGTTGCACTCAGTACATAATGACGCAGGGTGTGACAATAATCCAACTGACAAAGTTTACATTTTGTTTGGTCTACATCTGGTGGTGGTGATTTAACCTGCCAAAGATACTTGAACCCAGCCGGAGGCGGGCGGTGGTGACATCCAAGAGTCTGCTTATTTTGTTGGATGCACCATAGACATGTGGCTCCTCCTGCATGATAGAATGATGATAGATGGACTGACTGGTGTCAATCTCCCTGAGTCTTAAGTCAATAAAATTCAGTTGAAGTTCTTTTCGTATTATTGTTCTCAAACTGCTAACTGACAAGCCAAGATTGTAATCTACCCCCTCTTTGAAAGCATAAAACTTAGCCAATTTATCAGTTCTATCATGCATCTGAAGACCAATGTGAGATGGAATCCACAGCATGTGCACTCTGACTCTACTATCCACAATCCTACCATACCTGTGTCTGGCTTCTGACACAAGCATGCTACAAGTTATACTTGATGAGTTGAGAGCATTTATGGATGACAGAGAATCAGTTACAATTAGAGAGTCAACCTTAGATAGATGGACGCATTTGAGTGCAAGGAGTATGGCAAACAGTTCTGTCTGAAGGGCAGAGGCCCAGTTATTGATGTGTGCTCCAATTTCTTTAAGAGAGCCATCACTCTGTATATATCGTGCAGCTGAAAAGTTTATGAGTGAATTCCAGGGGTTCGTAGAGGCTGAACAATTCCTCCCCCAACAAGTGTTTAATTGTGATGAAACAGGCCTGTTTTGGAAAAAAATGCCAAACAGGACCTTCATTACTCAGGAGGAAAAGGCACAGCCAGGACACAAGCCTATGAAAGACAGGCTAACTCTTATGATGTGTGCCAATGCCAGTGGTGATTTTAAAGTGAAGCCTTTACTGGTGTATCACTCAGAAAATCCCAGACCCTTCAGGAAACACAGTGTTGACAAGAATAAATTGTGTGTGCATTGGAAGGCTAACACCAAGGCATGGGTCACTACGGAGATTTTCAAGGAATGGGTGACTGGAGTGTTTGGCCCTAGTGTGAAGAAATACCTCCTGGAAAAGAAATTGGGACTCAAGTGCCTCCTGGTACTGGACAATGCTCCTGCTCATCCTCACAACTTGCAAGAGTTGTTGCCTGAGAACTTAAATTTCATCAGAGTGAAGTTCTTACCTCCTAACACCACTCCTCTCATCCAGCCCATGGACCAGCAGGTCATTGCAAACTTCAAGAAACTGTACACCAAAGCAGTGTTTCAGAAGTGCTTTAATGTGACCTCAGACACTGAATTGACCCTAAGAGAGTTCTGGAAAGATCACTTCAATATCGCATAGGCCTTATAGGTAAGGCTTGGGAGGGAGTGACTTCCAGGACTTTGAACTCTGCTTGGAGACCACTGTGGCCGGATTGTGTTGAAAAGAGGGATTTTGAAGGATTTGAGGCTGACCCTGACCCTGACGACCCTGTGCCTGTTGTGGAAGATATTGTGGCATTGGGGAACAGCCTGGGGTTGGAGGTGAGTGGTGAGGATGTGGAAGAGTTGGTGGAGGAGCACAGGGTAGAGCTAACAACGGAAGAGCTGCAAGAGCTTCATCTGGAACAGCAACAGACCACAGCTGAGGTTATTGCTTCAAAGGAGGAGGGAGAGAGAGAGAAGGAGGTGCCTTCTTCAGTGCTTAAGGAGATGTGTACAAAGTGGAATGAGTTGCAGACATTTGTTGAAAGACACCACCCTGAGCAAGCTGAAATGAGCCTTCTGTGCAACCACTTCAGTGACAGAGCCATGTTGTGCTTCAGGAAAGTGTTGAAGAGTCGCCAGAAACAGAGCACTGTGGACAGTTACTTCACCAGGCAGGGGTCTAGTGACTCTCAAGCTGGTCCTAGTGGCATTTAAAGACCAAGAAGGGAAGTAACCCCAGAGAGGGACTTGTTACCTGAAGTCCTTTTGGAGGGGGATTCCCCTTCCAACCACTAACTCCCTGCCCCTGCCATCATCCCTACCTTCCAGATGCCTGCAACTCTTCAATAAAGGTAAGTAAATGTATATATATAAGTAGTTTTTTATTATTTAGTATGTCAATATTTTTGGGTGGAACGGATTAATTGTATTTACATTATTTCTTATGGGAAAAAAGGTTTCGAATTTCGTAAATTTCGTGTTAAGTAATAGCTCCTGGAACGGATTAATTACGATAGTCGAGGGACCACTGTAGTCCGTTTCAGACCCCCAAAAATACACCTATAAACGCACTTACAATAATAAACTTACATAATAGGGCGAGTTGGGAGTGTTCGATTTCCAAGGGTCCACTGTACCTTGTTCACTGAGTATAATCATTTCTTTCTCAAGCTGCCACACGAGACAGAATGTAAACACACAGACGAACACACCAGCTGATCCCTTGACTGTGTACTTCTTTTATACTTCTTCCATTTTCCTCTTCCAAGTGCTGCTGCACGTCTATTGTGCACCCCATAGTACATGATAGAGTTATAAGTGCAGCAGCACTTGGAAGAGGAAAATGGAAGAAGTACACAGTCAAGGGATCAGCTGGTGTGTTCGTCTGTGTGTTGACATTCTGTGTCTCTCGTGGCAGCTTAATTAAGAAATTATTAAACTCAATGAACAAGGTATGTTGATGGTGATGATAAAAATAATAATAATTAATAAAGATAAAGATTTATTTCTTGTAATAATTACAATCGCTCTGGAGTGCTTTAACCCTTTGGGGGTCGCCAGGACCTCTCCCAAACTCGTTCTCAGGGTCACAAATTTTTCAGAAAAAAAATTATTTTTTCTTATGAAATGATAAGAGAATCTTTTTCCAATCATAACGACACCAAAATTATGAAATTTGATGAAAAACTAACGGAATTATGCTTTTGCGAAGTTAGCGGTATCCATGACATTTATGCATCGGCGATTTCGCCCACTTTGAGCCCTATTTTCGGCAAATTCCAATGTTTCAGTCTACTAAAATTATAGCTATTTCGCTAGAATTCCATTTGTTCTATCAGTTGAGTACAAGAAACCGCCAATTTACCGATTTCAACTACCCAATAAGGTAGTCAGAAATTGGCAATTTGGCCAATTTCACACAAATTTCAAAAGATGCCAATTTCAAAATAGGGTCCAGAATAAATGAGACAGACATTCCTGGCACTCAAATAACATTTTATCTGTTCATTAGTCACGTCTCCAGGCCCCTTTTACATTACTTTTGCTTTCCATTTTGAATTTTTATTCTCACAAAAAATAGAAGATTTACTGTTATGTATACAACTGCATCATTGTAAAAATGGTATAAATAATATCAGCCCACTTGTGCAAGAATATTAGACTACCCAGTTGATGTGTATTGGACGCATGGCGTGATTTGTTTACTCTTGAACAACTGCAAAAATCGAACATTTTCGCTACTTTGCGCTCAGTTTCAAGGTACTTGTCATTGTGAAACCAGTCAAAATTACCTCTATTTCTGTAATATATCATCCAGTCTATCAAATGAGACTAAGAAAACGAGAATACAAGCATAAATACCATACGAAAATAGACTGCAAAGTAACTGTTTTAAACCAAAAACACGGTCAGAGCTTTTTTTTCCTCATTATGCACTGTGTGGTGCAGGATTTTTTTTATACTGCGCACACTGACCGCACAGACCCATTCTCTCACATCTAGGCCTAACAGCCTGTTTCTGCTTGATTTGAGGGCGCTAGAATTTAGACGTACTAGTACGACGAAAACCCTGGCGCGTAAGCCGTACTAGTACGGCCGAAACCCCGAAAGGGTTAAATGTCAGCTACAAAACCTATACAAGTGCTGCTGCACTTCTATCTTGTACTATGGGGTACACAATCAAGTTCAAATTTGTACAAATATGTAGTCTTGGAGACTTTAAAAGATAGTGTACCAAGTGGCTGTAAGAAGGAGATTGAGATGCGTGACCCAAGTTCTCATACGGCATACAATATTTTTTTTTTCTTTACTCGTCTGAGAGCCCATCGTAACTCCGAGTTGTCGGTAAACGAGTACGTCGGTAAGTGAGGAGAGACAGTACTCAGTAAGGAATAGTTCAAGACTCTGTACACCGTGTACATCAGGCCCATATTGGAGTATGCAGCACCAGTTTGGAACCCACACCTGGTCAAGCACATCAAGAAATTAGATAAAGTACAAATGTTTGCAGCAGCACTAGTTCCAGATCTAAGGAGAATGTCCTACGAAGAAAGGTTAAGGGAAATTGATGTGATGACACTAGAGGACAGGAGACATAGGAGGGACACAATAACGACATATAAAATACTGATAGGAAAAGACAAAGTGAACAGAGACAGCATGTTCCAGAGGTGAAACACAGCAACAAGGGGTCATAATTGGAAGTTAAAGACTCAGATGAGTCAGAGGGATGTTATGAAGTATTTCTTCAGCCATAAACTTGTCAGGAAGTGGGATACAGTAGACCCCCGAGTAACGGTCTGTCCGTATAACGAATTTTTCATGTAAAGGTTGCTTTTTATGGTCAATATTTTTCTTGTGTAACGATTTTTACTCGTGTAGCGATCCGTGCCAGACCTGTCCGCCTGCCTGCGCTTGCACGCTTCACCGTGCAGGATGCCAGTCTAGCGTTGTTTACACTTGAGTGAACAATACCCAGCGTGCTCTTTCAAACATTCACAATACATTTGTTGTGTTTATTGCTGGTTTAGTGATTGTCACTGTGAAATAAGTCACCATGGGTCCAAAGAAGCTTCCTAGTGGCACCCCTGTGGTAAAGAGAGTGAGAAACACCATTGAACTGAAGAAAGAGATTGTTGAAAAATATGAGAGTGGCGTACGTGTGAGTGAGCTTGCCAGGATGTGCAGTAGGGCCCCACTTATACGGCAGGTTAGGTTCCAGGCTAGTGCCTTAAAGCAGACATCGCCGAAAAGCAGAACACCATTTTTTTCCACTTCTAAATGCATATAAATGCCAGACAACAAGCTTACACTAACTCATAATAACTTAACAATAGCACTAGGCATTAAAAAACACAATAAAAAGTAAGATACACACAGAGTACACTTATTACTTACCTTAAAGTATTAACATTGGCTTAAAATAGTCTGTGAACCAATTTATGAAAAGATCAGTAGTCATCCAAGCTTTCAAATTGTATTTATAATAAACAGGGAGGCTACCTTTTGCATAGTTCTTTAGGGCCCTAGAATTCTCTGAGTGATAAATTATCATAGGTTTTAACTTGCAATCCCCAGCAGCATTAGCTCCTAGCAAGAGTGTTAGTTGAAGACTCAGATGAGTCAAAGGGATGTTAGGAAGTATTTCTTCAGCCATAGAGTAGTCAGGAAGTGGAATAGTCTGGCAAGTGATGTAGTGGAGGCAGAAACCATACATAGCTTTAAGATCATGGAGCAGGGAGAGAGAGGACCTAGTAGCGGTCAGTGAAGAAGCGGGGCCAGGAGCTAAGTCTCGAACCTTGCAACCACAATTAGGTGAGTACACTCTTGGGTTATCCTGGGTTCTCTACACATTATGCTGCTATATGTAACTGTATTTGATAACTATCTCAGCGATCAACATATACCTTGTTAGTAAGTTCATTCAGGTATACACAAATACAGTTACATAGATTATCATACATAGCAGAATATGCATAGACAACCTAGAATAACCCAAAAAAGTCAGTTCTCTCAGTTTAATCATTTCTAACTTGGCACTTAAAGTAAAAGGCTTACGACTCCTCTTTTTATCACAACTAAGCTTAAACGCCATAGTCAATGAGAGGCAACTAGCTAACGAAAGAGTAAACGAGAGAGAGAACGAGATACGGAGTTCAGACAAGGTAAAAAAACAAACTGAACAGGTAGTGGGCGATCACTCGGTCAGGCGAAATGAATGGGATTAATATGTGTCCACTTTTAGTTCATTCACATACGTTTGTAAGAGTTTGTGAAACTTTTACCTCAAAATATTTTTTTTTAATTATAATAATAATTACCTCACAATACAAATACTCTTACACTGTGCACAAGTTAGTACAAAATAAACAAACAGCAACATTCCCATTCTCATGCAACACTATTTTTAGAGTTAATGACAGTATTACCATTATTATTATCATAATAAAAAAGAAGCGCTAAACCCAGAAGGGTCGTGAATAGCTATACAGTGGTCCCTCAGTTTTCGCCGAAAATTCGTTCCAGAATGCTGCTCAAGTGCCATTACCGAACGAATTTACTTCCTTAAGAAATAATGTCACGTAGGTTAGTCTATTTCAGACCCCCAAAAATACACTTGCAACAGCACTTACGAAAATACACTTACATAAATGTACGAGTTTGGAGATGCACGAAAACCGAGGGACCACTGTATATAGAGTGAAGGCATATGAAAGGAATATTTTTCTACAGTTATCCCTCAGTGTTTGACTAGAGAAAACGTAATTCTTCCGACACTCCTACAAAGTCGCTTGGTAAACAAGTATCATACAGTGGTACCCCGACTTACGATATTTTTTCATTCCAGAATGCTGTTCAAGTGCCATTACCAAACGAATTTATCTCCATAAGAAATGATGTAAAATAGACTAGTCCTTTTAGACCCCCAAAATTACACTTACAAAAGCATTTAAAAAAATAAACTTACATAAAAGGGTGTGTTTGGGGACCATCGTAAGTCGGGGTACCACTGTATTTGTCAAGGAGAAGATGTAAACTATACAGGCAAAGGCAGAGAATAACAGAGCGGCTACAAGAGGCCAATATATCTGAAATACGTAGGGAGACACTGGTCAGAGAAATAGCAAACACTGAAATAAAAATAAAGGAATCTTACACGAACCAAGAAACGCGGGAAGAACTAAAAACCATAAATGAAATTGAAAGAAACCCAAAGTATTTCTTTTCTTATGCCAAATCAAAGTCGAGAACAACATCCAGTATTGTGCCCCTACTTAAACGGGATGGGTCCTACACAGATGACAGCAAGGAAATGAGTGAGTTAATAAAGTCCCAGTATGACTCAGTTTTTAGCGAGCCGCTAACCAGACTGAAAGTCGAAGACCTAAATGAATTTTTATGAGTGCCACAGAACTTGACAGACGCAAGCCTATCTGACATTACCCTGACGCCAAATGACTTCGAAAAGGCAATAAATGACATGCCCATGCACTCTGCTCCAGGCCCAGACTCATGGAACTCCGTGTTCATCAAGAACTGCAAGAAGCCCCTATCACGTGCTTTTAACATCCTATGGAGAGGGAGCATGGACACTGGGGTCGTCCCGCAGTTACTAAAAACAACAGACATAGCCCCACTCCACAAAGGCGGCAGTAAAGGAATAGCAAGAACTACAGACCAATAGCGCTAACGTCCCATATCATAAAAATCTTTGAAAGGGTTCTAAGAAGCAAGATCGCCACTCATCTAGATAACCATCAATTACACAACCCAGGGCAGCATGGGTTTAGAGCAGGTCGCTCCTGTCTGTCCCAACTACTGGACCACTACGACAAGGTTCTGGATGCTCTAGAAGACAAACAAAATGCAGATGTTATTTACACAGACTTTGCAAAAGCCTTTGACAAGTGTGACCATGGTGTAATAGCACACAAAATGCGTGATAAAGGAATAACAGGAAAAGTGGGTAGATGGATCTATAATTTCCTAACAAGTAGAACACAAAGAGTAGTAGTCAACAGAGTAAAGTCTGAGGCGGATACAGTGAAAAGCTCTGTTCCACAAGGCACAGTACTCGCTCCCATCCTGTTCCCCATCCTCATATCGGACATAGACAGAGATATAAGCCACAGTGCCGTGTCTTCCTTTGGAGATGAGTACAAAACAAATTCCAACCACACAATAGAGCGAAAAACTAATGTCAAAGACCTGGGAGTGATCATGTCAGAGGATCTCACCTTCAAGGACCATAACACCGTAGCAATCGCATCTGCTAGAAAAATGACAGGATGGATAATGAGAACCTTCAAAACCAGGGATACCAAGCCCATGTTGACACTTTTCAGGTCGTTTGTTCTATCTAGGCTGGAATATTGCTGCACACTAACTGCACCTTTCAAGGCAGGTGAAATTGCCGACCTAGAAAATGTGCAGAGAACCTTCACGGCACGCATAACTGCGATAAACCACCTCAATTACTGGGAACGCTTGAAGTTCCTAAACCTGTACTCCCTAGAACGCAGGCGGGAAAGATACATTATTATATATATGTGGAAAATTCTCGAGGGATTAGTACCAAACTTGCACATGAGAGTCACTCCCTACGAAAGCAAAAGACTCGGCAGGCGAGGTAACATCCCCCCAATGAAAAGCAGGGGTGCCACTACCACGTTGAGAGACAACACAATAAGTGTCAGGGGCCTAAGACTGTTCAACTGCCTCCCAGCATACACCAGGGGGATTACCAACAAACCCCTGGCTGTCTTCAAGCAGGCACTGGACAGGCACCTAAAGTCGGTACCTGACCAGCCAGGCTGTGGTTCGTATGTTAGACTGTGTGCGGCCAGCAGTAACAGCCTGGTTGATCAGGCTCTGATCCAACATGAGGCCTGGTCACAGACCGGGCCGCAGGGGCGTTAACCCCTGTAACTCTCTCTCCAGGTATACTCCAGGTATCATGTTTATATGCTATGTAACGTGTTTTTTAAATAATTTTGAAGAAAATATCATAGATGAATTAATGAAAATGTCTATATTAACGTAAAATAAGACATTTAATGTGCCCAAGAGTGATTATTATTAGTATTACGTAATGTTTTCCCTCCGCCCGGCAACCACACCTACATAGCATATAAACATAGCATATAAACAACATGTTTATATGCTATGTAACATGTTTCTTATATAATTTTGAAGAAAATATCATAGATGGATTAATGAAAATGTCTATATTGACGTAAAATTGGACATTTATTGTGCCCAAAAGTGATTATTACATAATAGAGAGATGTGCTAACGGAAAATGTAAACAAACCGGGTGGCACGCGCCGTATCTGAAAGACCGCTCGCCGTATACAAAAGTTTTGGTCATAATTTGAACTCGCTGTATGAACGGAACGCCGAAAGGCGAAACGCTGAAAAGCGGGGCCCTACTGTATAAGAAAAACCAATCTACTATCACCACTATCCTGGCAAAGGGAAAAGAAATCAAGGACGCTAATGTTGAAAAAAGGGTTGATATGTTAACGAAAAATAGATCGAGAACAGTGGATGAGGTTGAGAAGTTGTTGGTGTTGTGGATCAATGAAAAACAGTTAGCGGGTGATAATGTTTCCACGGTGATAATTTGTGAAAAGGCAAGGCAGTTGCACGCAGATCTTGTCAAGACAATGCCTGGAACCAGTAGTGAGGAGAGTGATTTTAAAGCCAGCAGAGGCTGGTTTGAGAGGTTTAAGAAACGTAGTGGCATACACAGTGTTGTGAGGCATGGTGAGGCAGCCAGCTCAGACAAACGTGCAGCTGAAAAGTTTGTGAGTGAATTTAAGGGGTATGTAGAGGCTGAAGAATTCCTCCCCTAACAAGTGTTTAATTGTGATGAAACAGGCCTGTTTTGGAAGAAAATGCCCAACAGGACCGTCATTACTCAGGAGGAAAAGGCACTGCCAGGACACAAGCCTATGAAAGACAGGCTAACTCTTATGCTTTGTGCCAATGCCAGTGGTGATTTGAAAGTGAAGCCTTTACTGGTGTATCACACAGAAAATCCCAGAGCCTTCAAGAAACACAATGTTAACCGGAATAATTTGTGTGTGCATTGGAAGGCTAACACCAAGGCATGGGTCAATAAGGACATTTTCGTGGAATGGTTCACTGGAGTGTTTGGCCCTAGTGTGAAGAAATACCTCCTGGAAAAGAAATTGTTTCTCAAGTGCCTCCTGCTACTGGACAATGTTCCTGCTCATCCTCACAACTTGGAAGACTATTTGTCTGATGAGTTCAGTTTCATCACAGTGAAGTTCTTGCCTCCTAACACCACTCCTCTCATCCAGCCCATGGACCAGCAGGTCATTGCAAACTTCAAGAAACTGTACACCAAAGCAATGTTTCAAAGGTGCTTTGATGTGACCTCAGACACTGCTTTAACCCTAAGAGAGTTCTGGAAAGATCACTTCAATATCGTGCATTGCATAGGCCTTATAGGTAAGGCTTGGCAGGGAGTGACTTCCAGGACTTTGAACTCTGCTTGGAGATCACTGTGGCTGGATTGTGTTGAAAAGAGGGATTTTGAAGGATTTGAGGCTGACCCTGTGCCTGTTGTGGAAGATATTGTGGCATTGGGGAACAGCCTGGGTGAGTGGCGAGGATGTGGAAGAGTTGGTGGAGGACCACAGGGTAGAGCTAACAACTGAAGAGGTGCAAGAGCTGGAACTGGAAGAGCATAAGACCAGAGCTGAGGTTATTGATTCACAGGAGGAGGAAGAGGGAATGAAGGAGGTGCCTTCTTCAGTGTTTAAGGAAATGTGTACAAAGTGGAATGAGTTGCAGACATTTGTTGAAAAACACCACTCTGAGCAAGCTGAAATGAGCCATCTGTGCAACCAGTTCAGTGACAGAGCCATGTTGCACTTCAGGAAAATGTTAAACAGGCGCCAGAAACAGAGGACTCTGGACAGTTATTTTCTGCGACAGGGTTCTAGTGATTCTCAAGCTGGTCCTAGTGGCATTAAAAGAAAAAGAAGGAAAGTAACCCAAGATAAGGACTTGTTACCTGAAGTCTTTATGGAGGGGGATTCCCCTTCCAAACACTAACACCCTCCCCCTGTCCTCCTCCCTATCTCCCAGATGCCAGCAACTGTCTTCAATAAAGGTAAGTAAATGTTATTTTAAATGTTTAATTATAAATTTAATACATATTACATATACTACTACTTTATATATACTATTTATAATTGTTTTGTGAATGTAAAAGTATAGTTAATCTTTACAAAATTATTTTTTTGTGAATATTTTTGGATGTCTGGAACGGATTAATTGTATTTACATTATTTCTTATGGGAAATAAGGTTTCGAATAACGAGTTTTTCGTGTTGAGGTCTAGCTCCTGGAATGGATTAAGACCGTTAGTCGAGGTACCACTGTAGTCTGGAAAGTGATATACAGTGGACCCTCGGTTTTCGTTGAAAATTCTTTCCAGAATGCTCTTTGAGTGCCGTTACGGAACGAATTTGTCCCCATAAGGACAAATGTAAATTAGATTAGTCGTTTCAGACCCCCAAAAATACACTTACAAAAGCACTTACAAAAATACACTTACATAATTGTTCGAGTTTGGAGGTGAACGAAAACCAAGGGTCCACTGTAGTAGGGGCAGGATCCATACATAGCTTAAGAAGAGGTATGTTAAATCTCATGGAGCAGAGAGAGAGAGAGGACCTAGTAGCAACCAGTGAAGAGGCGAGGCCAGGAGCTGTGATTCGACCCCTGCAACCATTATTAGGTGAGTACACTCAACACCTGCTGCTACCTCAGCACCTAACACCTCACACACTCAATACCTGTTGCTGCCTCAGCACCTAACACCTCACACACTCAACACCTCTGCTACCTCACACACTCAACATCTGGTGCTGCCTAAGCACCTAATACCTCACACATTCAACACCTGCTGCTGCTTGAGCACCTAACACTTCACACAATCAACACCTGCTGCTGACTGCACACCTAACACCTCACACACTCAACACCTGCTGTTGCATGAGCACCTAACACCTCACACATTCAACACCTGCTGCTGCCTAAGAACCTAACACCTCACACACTCAACACCTGCTGCCTGAACACCTAACACCTCACAGACTCAACATCTGCTGCTGCCTGAGCACCTAACACCTCACAGACTCAACACCTGCTGCTGCCTGAGCATCTGACACACTTAACACCTGCTGATGCCTGAGCACCTAACACCTGACACACTCAACACCTGCTGCTGCCTAAGCACCTAACACCTGACACTTCAACACCTGCTGCTGCCTGAGCACCTGACACCTGACATACTCAACAATTGCTGCTGCCTGAGCACCTAACACCTGACACACTCAACACCTGCTGCTGACTGAGCACCTAACACCTGACACTCAACACCTGCTGCTGACTGAGCACCTAACACTCAACACCTGCTGCTGCCTGAGCACCTAACACCTCACACACAACACCTGCTGCTGCCTGAGCACCTAACACCTCACACACTCAACACCTGTTGCTGCCTGAGCACCTAACACTCAACACCTGCTGCTGACTGAGCACCTAACACACTCAACATCTGCTGCTGCCTGAGCACCTAACACCTGACACACTCAATACCTGCTGCTGCCTGAGCACCTAACACCTGACACACTCAACACCTGCTGCTGCCTGAGCATCTAACATTCAACACCTGCTGCTGCCTGAGCACCTAACACTCAACACCTGCTGCTGCCTGAGCACCTAACACTCAACACCTGCTGCTGCCTGAGCACCTAACACTCAACACCTGCTGCTGACTGAGCACCTAACACTCAACACCTGCTGCTGACTGAGCACCTAACACCTGCTGGTGCCTGAGCACCTAACACTCAACACCTGCTGCTGCCTGAGCACCTAACACTCAACACCTGCTGCTGACTGAGCACCTAACACAACACCTGCTGCTGACTGAGCACCTAACACTCAGCAAGACAGAGATATGATCATGTCTGACGCCTCGCCGCCTTAATACTCTATACATCATGGTTCAAACTCTCTCTATATATTATGTAGCACATTAATGTTGCATTATAATAAAGGCAGGTGTTACTAACCTGTCTTAGGGACCAGAAACAACACAACACGTGCTGCTTCTTTCTTTGTGTTGGGTTTATAAGGGCTGGTGACACCTTAGACAGCATTGAGCCCGGCTTCCTTATATCATGGGGAAGATATGTTGCTCAGTGCTGGGCTTCCTTATATCATGGGGAAGATATGTTGCTCAGTGCTGGGCTTCCTTATATCATGGGGAAGATATGTTGCTCAGTGCTGGGCTTCCTTATATCATGGGGAAGATATGTTGCTCAGTGCTGGGCTTCCTATATCATGGGGAAGATATGTTGCTCAGTGCTGGGCTTCCTATATCATGGGGAAGATATGTTGCTCAGTGCTGGGCTTCCCTATATATGGGGAAGATATGTTGCTCAGTGCTGGGCTTCCCTATATCATGGGGAAGATATGTTGCTCAGTGCTGGGCTTCCCTATATCATGGGGAAGATATGTTGCTCAGTGCTGGGCTTCCTTATATCATGGGGAAGATATGTTGCTCAGTGCTGGGCTTCCTTATATCATGGGAAGATATGTTGCTCAGTGCTGGGCTTCCCTATATCATGGGGAAGATATGTTGCTCAGTGCTGGGCTTCCCTATATCATGGGAAGATATGTTGCTCAGTGCTGGGCTTCCCTATATCATGGGGAAGATATGTTGCTCAGTGCTGAGCTTCCTTATATCATGGGGAAGATATGTTGCTCAGTGCTGGGCTTCCTTATATCATGGGGAAGATATGTTGCTCAGTGC
Source organism: Cherax destructor (assembly GCA_009830355.1). Classification (NCBI taxonomy): domain Eukaryota; kingdom Metazoa; phylum Arthropoda; class Malacostraca; order Decapoda; family Parastacidae; genus Cherax; species Cherax destructor. The sequence goes on from WNWK01027196.1 coordinate 24,278, forward strand.
TGGGCTTCCTTATATCATGGGAAGATATGTTGTTCAGTGCTGGGCTTCCCTATATCATGGGGAAGATATGTTGCTCAGTGCTGGGCTTCCTTATATCATGGGAAGATATGTTGCTCAGTGCTGGGCTTCCCTATCATGGGGAAGATATGTTGCTCAGTGCTGGGCTTCCCTATATCATGGGGAAGATATGTTGCTCAGTGCTGGGCTTCCCTATATCATGGGGAAGATATGTTGCTCAGTGCTGGGCTTCCCTATATCATGGGGAAGATATGTTGCTCAGTGCTGGGCTTCCTATATCATGGGAAGATATGTTGCTCAGTGCTGGGCTTCCCTATATCATGGGAAGATATGTTGCTCAGTGCTGAGCTTCCTTATATCATGGGGAAGATATGTTGCTCAGTGCTGGGCTTCCCTATATCATGGGGAAGATATGTTGCTCAGTGCTGGGCTTCCCTATATCATTCAAATTCTTTATTTCTAGTGATATACAAAGTGGGGTGTACTTATAGTAATGTACATTTTATGAAGTAGATATTACAAGATGGCTAATAATATGCCTAGGTATGCCTAGGCTTTTCAGGCAGTCTTATGATAGGTCTTACTCAATAGTGACACAATGATTATACTGATAGTATGGTTAGGTAATTGTAGTGATTAACTAGGTTTACAATATTGAGGTACTGAAATTCAAACATTTAAGAATTAAACAATTAGTTTAAAGATTTAACAATTAGTTTATATATTAATGGTAAAGGTGATGTATTGGCATAATACCGTTTCTATATTGGAGTGTCTTAGGCAAACTTATGACTAGCTTAAGAATTATGAAGCAATAGTTGTATTAGAATTTTGGTTAGTCATGTGAAATTAAGGGGAATCACAGATATCAGTACTCACCTAATTGTACTCACCTAATTGTGGTTGCAGGGGTCGAGACTCAGCTCCTGGCCCCGCCTCTTCGCTGTCTGGTACTGGGTCTCTGCTCTCCCTGCTCCATGAGCTTTATCATACCTTGTCTTAAAACAGAGTAGTCACTTCCTGACTACTCTGTGGCTGAAGAAATGTTTCCTGACATCCCTTTGACTCATCTGAGTCTTCAGCTTCCAGTTGTGTCCCCTTGTTTCTGTGTTCCCTCTCTGAAACAACCTGTCACTATCTACCTTGTCAATTACCCGCAGTATTTTGTATGTCGTTATCATGTCTCCTCTGACCCTTCTTTCCTCCAGTGTTGTTAGTCCTATTTCCTCAATCTTTCTTCATAAGACAGACCCCTGAGTTGTGGAACTAACCTTGTCGCAAACCTTTGCACTTTCTCCAGTTTCCTTACGTGCTTGACCAGGTGTGGGTTCCAGACTGGTGCTGCATATTCTAGTATGGGCCTGACGTACACAGTATACAGTGTCTTGAACGATTCCTTGTTAAGGTAACGGAACGCTAATCTAAGGTTTGCCAGACGCCATATGCTGCCGCAGTTATCTGGTTGATGTGTGCCTCCGGAGACGGTTGGCGTTATACTCACTCCAAGGTCTTTCTCCTTTGCCGAGATTTGTAGCCTTTGTCCGCCTAGCTTGTACTCTGTCACGGTCTTCTTTGCCCTTCTCCGATCCTCATGACTTTGCATTTGGAGGGATTGAATGAGAAGCCATCTGCTAGACCAGATGTCGAGCTTGTCCAGGTCTGTTTGCAGCCCTGCCTGGTCCTCTTCCGATGTGATTTCCCCATTATTTTCACATTATCCCGTAGAGACATTCTGAGTCTTGTCCGTCCGTCATGTCATTTACATATACCAGGAAAAAACTGGTCCTAGGGCTGACCCCTGCGGGAAAACGCGCACAGGCGCCCACGTGATACCTCCCCCGCACCATGACCCGTTTTTGCCTCCCCCTTTAGGTATTCCCGATCCATTCCAGTGCCCTTCCTGTTATACCGCTTGTTCTTCCAGCTTTACTAATCTCATGGAGGGAAAGTGTCAACCTTCCTGCAGTCCAGGAAAATGCAATCAACGCACCCTTTTCTCCTGCCTTTCCTCTGTTACTTTTTCATAGAACTCTAGGAGGTTTGTTACACAGGATTTGCCCTTCCCGGGAAACCGGCTGTCTGGGGTTTATTATCCTGTTCCGCCCCCAAAATGTTCCACCATTCTTTTTCCCGATGATTTTCCAGGGCTTTGACACTATACATGAAGTGACACCGGGGCTATAGTTTAGGGCCCCTTTTTTTGTCTCCTTTTTTTAAAAAGGGGGCACGTTTGGGCCCTTTTTCCATACC
>WNWK01027197.1:0-13541 GCA_009830355.1 Cherax destructor
AAAAGGGGTAACCCCAGAGAGGATTTGTTACCTGAAGTCCTTTTGGAGGGGATTCCCTTCCAACCACTAACACCCTGCCCTGTCATCATCCCTATCTTCCAGATGCCTGCAACTCTTCAATAGAGGTAAGTAAATGTACATACTATATATATTTTTAAATATTTAGTATGTGAATATTTTTGTGGAACGGATTAATTGTATTTACATTATTTCTTAAGGAAATAAGGGTTCGAATTTCGTAAACTTGTGTTAAGTAATAGCTCCTGGAACGGATTAATTACGATACTCGGGGGTCCACTGTACAGTACACTCATTACTTACCTTAAAATATTTGTAGTCTTAATGTAGGGCGAGATGTGAGTAAGCGAGATAAAAACGAATAAACGAGAGAGAGGGAGAGAGAGAGAGATGGAGAGAGAGATGGAGAGAGAGATGGAGAGAGAGATGGAGAGAGAGATGGAGAGAGAGAGAGGAGAGAGAGAGAGAGGGAGATGGAGATGGAGAGAGAGGGAGATGGAGGGAGAGAGAGAGAGGGAGATGGAGAGAGAGAGAGAGAGAGGGAGAGAGAGAGAGTGAGAGAGGGAGAGAGAGAGATGGAGAGAGAGATGGAGAGAGAGGGGAGATGGAGAGAGAGAGGGAGATGGAGATGGAGAGAGGGAGATGGAGAGAGAGAGAGGGAGATGGAGAGAGAGAGAGGGAGATGGAGAGGGAGAGAGGGCGAGGGAGATGGAGAGAGGGAGATGGAGAGAGGGAGATGGAGAGATGGAGATGGAGATGGAGAGAGGGAGATGGAGAGAGGGAGATGGAGAGATGGAGATGGAGATGGAGATGACAGAGCCGTGGAGTACTTATGTAAACAAGCAGTCTGGTTATGGTTGATACACGTTCATACAAACACCTTACATTGTGTACAAGTTGTCTCCACAGTGGTATAGTAGAATAAATAAAGACCAACACTTCCATTCTCATGTAATTTTTAGAAAGAATGATGCTCTGACAAATTATTATTATTACAAGTTGTTATTATTACAAGTTACAGTGGACCCCGAGTATCGTAAAAACTTCATTCCAGAATCCTGCTCAAGTGCCATTACCGAACGAATTTACTCCCTTAAGAAATAATGTCACTTAGGTTAGTCTATTTCAGACCCCAAAAATACACTTCCACAAGCACTTACAATATTATACTTGCATAATAGTACGATTTCGGGGTGTCGTAACTCGGGGTCCACTGTATTATTATTATTAAAAGTTGTTATTATGATCATAATAAAAGAAACGCTAAACCCACAAGGGTCGTGAATAGCTATAGACAGAGTGAAGGCATACGAAAGGAATAAATTTTTAGTTAAGTTACTGGTGTTTGACTAAAGAAAACTATTTGTCAAATTTTATACTGTGGGTGTATATATCATGGTTATATGTTACGTAGCGTGTTTATTATATAATTTTGAAAACATATCATAGATGGATTAATGGAAATTTCTATATTAACGTAATATACGACATTTAATGAGCCCAAGAGATTATATGGCTTCAAGAGTAGAGAGACTCTTAGTGATTTTAATGTGTACCTGCATACCAACACAGTGTGTAAGTACAGTGGTACCTCGAGTTACAAGCTTAATTCGTTTCAGAAGGCTGTTTGAGTGCCAATACCAACGAATTTGTTCCCATAAGGAATAATGTAAATTAGATTAATCTGTTTCAGACCCCAAAAATTATACTTACAAAAGCACTTACAGAAATACACTTACATAATTGTTCGAGTTGGGAGCTGCTCGTAAGTCGAGGTACCACTGTATATTTAGATACAGGTACACATAAGTATAATTATCAGAGTACAGTACGTATATATAAATACACAACTTTAAAACACTTGAAATTTTGGAAAATTTCCAGACATAATAGATGTGTTCACTGAGAATGTAAACAAACCGGGTGGGGCACGCTGTATTTGAAAGACTGCTCGCCGTTTAGCAAATTTTGGTCATAGTAATTTGAAATTGCAGTATTAGCGGAACTCCGTAAAGCGGGGCTGTACTGTATTGTAGTAATATTTATATACGAGTCCTGGATTCGAATCTCCACTATGGGGTTATTATTGTGTATTAATTTAACCCTTTCAGGGTCGAGAGGCCCTCTCCAAAACTCAGTCTCAGGGTGAAAAATTTTGGAATTTTTTTATTTTCTTATGAAATGATAGAGAATCTTTTTCCGATCATAATGACACCAAAAGTATGAAATTTGATGGAAAACTAACAGAATTATGCTCTCGCGAAGTTAGCGGTATCGACGATATAGTATACGCATCGGCGATTTCGCCCACTTTGAGCCCAATTTTCGGCCAATTCCATTGCTTCAGTTTACTAAACTTTTAGCCATTTCGCTAGAATTCCATTTGTTCTATCAATTGAGTACAAGAAACCGCCACTTTACCGATTTGAACTACCCAATAAAGTAGTCAGATATTGGCAATTTGGCCAATTTCTCACAAATTTCAAAAGATGCCAATTTCAAAATAGGGTCCAGAATAAATGAGACAGACATTCCTGGCACTAAAATAACATTTTATCTGTTCATTAGTCACGTCTCCAGGCCCCTCTTACATTACTTTTGCTTTCCATTTTGAATTTTTATTCTCAAAAAATAGAAGATTTTCTGTTATGTATACTACTGCATCATTGTAAAAACAGTATAAATAATATCAGCACACTTTTGCAAGAATATTAGACTCGCCAGTTGATGTGTATTGGACGCATGGCGTGATTTGTTTACTCTTGAACATCGGCAAAAATCGAACATTTTCGCTACATAGCGCTCAGTTTCAAGGTACTTGTCATCGTGAAACTAATCAAAATTTTCTCTATTTCTGTAATATATCTTCCATTCTATCAAATGAGACCAAGAAAACGAGAATACAAGCATAAATACCATACGAAAATAGACCTGCAAAGTCGCTGTTTTAAACAAAAAACACGGTCAGTTTTTTTTTTCCTCATTACGCTGTGTGTGGTGCAGGATTTTTTTATACTGCCTACACTGACCGCACAGACCCATTCTCTCACATCTAGGCCTACCAGCTTGTTTCCACTTGATTTGAGGGCACTAGAATTTAGGCGTACTACTAGTATGTCAAAAACCCTGGCGCGTAAGCCGTACTAGTACGGCCGAAACCCTGAAAGGGTTAAGCTAGTTTTAATAAAGCAGTGATTTATCCTATTAAGAACTCATTAATGTATGGAGGTGGAAGGGAAGTGTCGGACATAGACACCAGACCGAAAATCTGTATTGAAGATTACAAATTAATTTACAAGCATTGAACATGAAGATGATTAATCAAAGATCTGGATTGCTTGCAGTGTACTTTACTGTATTGTTCTGTACTGAGATTTTAATAAGTGATGAAATGGATGAGGTAGAAATACAGAAGATTGCAAGATGTGTTTCTGTAGTAAAAGTACTGTATACTAATACTAGTGACAGTTGACCTAGGAAAATATATTAGGAAACAGATTTATATAGCCAACCCTAGCAGAGAACTTTGACTCTCAGGTTTATACAGCAGGACCATCTGAGTGCAATTGGAAATTTTGAGTGAACACTTTGACCATAGTGACTACATGGTGGGAAGGAAATGGCTTATATTAGTGCTCGATACTAATTATAATTTGTAGATTTAGGCCTTGTACATTGTTTTTATTTTCTACTTGCCTTGTGATGTACTCTATTCAGCCTAGTTATTCTTCACATTCAGCCAATAATAAGCATTTTTACTTGCACCAAGAAATAGGAATTTAATTAAAAGGGCTTCGAGTAACAAATGCAGAAGGGGATATTAAATACAGTGGACCCCCAGTGTTCATGATGCTCCAAACTCGAACAATTATGTAAGTGTATTTTTGTAAGTGCTTTTGTAAGTGTATTTTTGGGGGTCTAAAAGGACTAATCTAATTTACATATTATTTCTTATGGGAACAAATTCGTTTGGTAACAGCACTTGAACAGCATTCTGGAACAAGAAAATCACAAACACCGGGGGTCCACTGTATAGAAAAAGATGGATGCGAACTTCAAGAACTGCACTAAAAGTTTTAATCCTTTAGGGGTCGACAGGCCTTCTTGGAAACGTGTTCCTGGGGTCGAAATTTTTTTGGGAAATTTTCTTTTTTCTTTTTTCTTATGAAATGATAGAGAACCTTTTTCCGATCATAACGCCACCATAATTATGAAATTTGATCGAAAACTAACAGAATTATGCTTTCGCGAAGTTCGTGGTATCTATGACACTGACGCATCGGCGATTTCACCCACTTCTAGCCCAATTTTCGACAAATTCCAATGTTTCTCCTAAAATTATAGCGATTTCGCTAGAACTCCATTTCTTCTATCGATTGAGTACAAGAAACCGCATATTTACCAATTTCATCTACCCAAAATAGTGGTCAGAAAATGGCAATTTTCCAATTTCACACAAATTTCAAATGGTGCCAATTTCAAAATAGGGTCCAGAGTAAACAAGGCAGACATTCCTGGCACTAAAATAACATGTTCTCTGTTCATTAGCCACGTCTCCAGGCCCCTGTTCCATTACTTTTGCTTTCCATTTTGAATTTTTATTCTCACACAAAAATAGAAGATTTACTGTTATGTATACAACTGCATCATTGTAAAAATGGTATAAATTTTATCAGAGCACTTGTGCATGAATATAAGACTCGCCAGTTGATGTGTATTGGACGCATGGTGTGATTTGTTTACTCTTGAACATCGTCAAAAATCAAACATTTTCGCTACTTTGAGCTCAATTTCAAGGTACTTGTCATTGTCATACCAATCAAAATCATCTCTATTTCTGTAATATATCTTCCATTCTATCAAATGAGACGAAGAAAACGAGAATACATCAATAAATACCATACGAAAATCGACTGCAAAGTCGCTGTTTTAATCGAAAAAAACGGTCAGTTTTTTTTTTCTCATTATGCAGTGTGTGCTGCAAGATTTTTTTATACTGCGCACACTGACCACACAGACCCATTCTTTCATATGTATGCCTACCAGATGTTTTCTGCTTAAATTGAGGCCGCTAGAATTTGGGCGTACTAGTACGGCACCAACCCCTGCTCGTAAAACGTACTAGTACGGCACCGACCCCGAAAGGGTTAAGAGGTGTTCTGTAAAGTTGAAGCACAATGCTCACTCATATGTAGTGCTTCTAGGTATAGTATAACTTTTTATATTAAAAGTTAATGTTTATTTGTATGGCTTTTAGATTTCCATGTAAAAACAAATATTTGCATTGTGCTATATGATATAGCACAATAATGCTGATCTTTCTTTTTAAATAGTTTTCAGTCATTTATTTTCATATAATTGACATTATCAAGGAGATATTTGATGGATGAAATGAGGTAAGAGTTATGGATTAATGAAATATTCCTAAACAGTAAAAGAGCTGTTGACACTGTCCCACACTGAAACTTCATTTTTTTAGCACATTGGTTGTTTCCCACTGAGGCAGGTGACCCAAAAAAGAAGAAATGCTTTCATGAAGTTTTTATTTTTACATTTAGTAATTTATACAGGAGAAAGTGTTACTAGCCCCTTGCTCCTAGCATTTTAAGTCATCTCTTACGACGCTCATGGCTTACGGAGGAAGGATTCTTCTCCACTTCCCCATGGAGACATTGAAACATTACCAAAACTAAAATGCAAGCTGAAATAATTAAGGGTACATATTAGGTAGTAGGTTGGTAGACAGCAACCACCCAGGGAGGTACTACCGTCCTGCCAGGTGACTGTGAAACAGAAACCTGAAACTGTTTTACATGATGGTAGGATTGCTGGTGTCTTTTTTCTGTCTCATAAACACGCTGGATAACAGGTATATCTAGCTACTTCTACTTACACTTTAGGTCACACTACACTGGCATACACATGCATATATATACATACACACATCTAGGTTTTCTTCTTTTCTTAATAGCTCTTGTTCTTTTTATTTTCTCTATTGTCCATGGGGAAGTGGAAAGAATCTTTCCTCCGTAAGCCATGCGTGTCGTATGAGGCGACTAAGATGCTGGGAGCAATGGGCTAGTAACCCCTTCTCCTGTACAAATCTACTAAAAACGAGAAGAAGAAAAACTTTATAAAATTGGGTTGTCTGAATGTGCGTGGATGTAGTGCGGATGATAAGAAAGAGATGATTGCCGATGTTATGAATGAAAGAAGTTGGATGTCCTGGCCTAAGCGAAACAAAGCTGAAGGGGTAGGCGAGTTTCAGTGGGGAGAAATAAATGGGATTAAGTCAGGAGTATCTGAGAGAGTTAGAGCTAAGGAAGGGGTAGCAATAATGTTGAAGGATCAGTTATGGAAGGAAAAGAGGGAATATAAATGTGTAAATTCAAGGATTATGTGGATTAAAATAAGGGTCGGATGCGAAAAGTGGGTCATAATAAGCGTGTATGCACCTGGAGAAGAGAGGAGTGTAGAGGAGAGAGAGAATTTTGGGAGATGTTAAGCGAATGTATAGGAACTTTTGAACCAAATGAGAGAGTAATTGTGGTAGGGGACCTAAATGCTAAAGTGGGAGAAACATGCAGAGAGGGTGTAGTAGGTAAGTTTGGGGTGCCAGGTGTAAATGATAATGGGAGCCCTTTGATTGAACTTTGTATAGAAAGGGGTTTAGTTATAGGTAATACATATTTTAAGAAAAAGAGGATAAATAAGTATACAAGATATGATGTAGGGCGTAATGACAGTAGTTTGTTGGACTATGTATTGGTAGATAAAAGACTGTTGAGTAGACTTCAGGATGTACATGTTTATAGAGGGCTACAGATATATCAGATCACTTTTTAGTTATAGCTACAGTGGGAGTAAAAGGTAGATGGGATACAAGGAAAATAGAATCAGTAAGTAAAAGAGAGGTGAAGGTTTATAAACTAAAAGAGGAGGCAGTTAGGGTAAGATATAAACAACTATTGGAGGATAGATGGGCTAGTGAGGTGTAGGCAATGGGGTCGAAAATGTATGGGGTAGATTTAAAAATGTAGTGTTAGAGTGTTCAGCAGAAGTTTGTGGTTACAGGCGAGTGGGTGCGGGAGGAAGAGGAGCGATTGGTGGAATGATGATGTAAAGAGAGTAGTAAGGGAGAAAAAGTTAGCATATGAGAGGTTTTTACAAAGTAGAAGTGATGCAAGGAGGGAAGAGTATATGGAGAGAAAAAGAGAGGTTAAAAGAGTGGTGAAGCAATGTAAAAGAGAGCAGATGAGAGAGTGGGTGAGATGTTATCAGCAAATTTTGTTGAAAATAAGAAAAAGTTTTGGAATGAGATTAATAAGTTGAGGAAGCCTAGAGAACAAATGGATTTGACAGTTAAAAATAGGAGAGGAGAGTTATTAAATGGAGAGTTAGAGGTATCGGGAAGATGGAGAGAATATTTTGAGGATTTGTTAAATGTTGATGAGACAGGAAGCTGTGATTTCGTGTGTAGGGCAAGGAGGAATAACATCTTGTAGGAGTGTGGAAGAGCCAGTTGTGGGTGTAGGGAAGTTCGTGAGGCAGTGGGTAGAATGAAAGGGGTAAGGCAGCTGGGATTGATGGGATAAAGATAGAAATGTTAAAAGCAGGTGGGGATATAATTTTGGAGTGGTTGGTGCTATTATTTAATAAATGTATGGAAGAGGGTAAGGTACCTAGGGATTGGCAGAGAGCGTGTATTGTTCCTTTGTATAAAGGCAAAGGGGACAAAAGAGAGTGCAAAATTATAGGGGAATAAGTCTGTTGAGTGTACCTGGTAAAGTGTATGGTAGAGTTATTATTGAAAGAATCAAGAGTAAAACAGAAAGCAGGATAGCAGATGAACAAGGGGCTTTAGGAAAGGTAGGGGTGTGTAGACCAAGTGTTTACAGTGAAACATAGGTGAACAGTATTTGGATAAGGGTAAAGATGTTTTTGTGGCATTTATGGATTTGGAAAAGGCGTATGATAGGGTAGATAGGGGGCAATGTGGCAGATGTTGCAGGTGTATGGAATAGGAGGAAGGTTACTGAAAGCAGTGAAGAGTTTTTATGAGGATAGTGAGGCTCAGGTTAGAGTGTGTAGGAGGAAGGACTATTTCCCAGTAAAAGTGGGCCTTAGACAAGGATGTGTGATGTCACCGTGGTTGTTCAATATATTTATAGATGGGGTTGTAAGAAGTGAATGCGAGGGTCTTGGCAAGAGGTGTTGGGCTAAAAGATAAAGAAGCAAATACAAAGTGGGAGTTGTCACAGTTGCTTTTGCTGATGACACTGTGCTTTTGGGAGATTCTGAAGAGAAGCTGCAGAGGTTGGTGGATGAATTTGGTAGGGTGTGTAAAAGAAGAAAATTGAAAGTGAATATAGGAAAGAGTAAGGTGATGAGGATAACAAAAAGAATAGGTGACGAAAGATTGGATATCAGATTGGAGGGAGAGAGTATGGAGGAGGTGAATGTATTCAGATATTTGGGAGTGGACATGTCGGCGGATGGGTCTATGAAGGATGAGGTGAATCATAGAATTGATGAGGGAAAAGGGTGAGTGGAGCACTTCGAGTCTGTGGAGACAAAGAACCTTGTCCATGGAAGTAAAGAGGGAATGTATGAGAGTATAGTTATACCAACGCTCTTATATGGGTGTGAAGCATGGGTGATGAATGTTGCAACGAGGAGAAGGCTGGAGGCAGTGGAGATGTCATGTCTGAGGTCAATGTGTGGTGTGAATATAATGCAGAGAATTCGGAGTTTGGAAATTAGGAGGAGGTGCGGGATTACCAAAACGATTGTCCAGAGAGCTGAGGAGGGGTTGTTGAGGTGGTTTGGACATGTAGAGAGAATGGAACGAGACAGAGTGACTTCGAGAGTGTATAAATCTGTAGTGGAGGGAAGGCGGGGTAGGGGTCGGCCTAGGAAAGGTTGGAGGGAGGGGTAAGGAAGTTTTGTGTGCGAGGGCTTGGACTTCCAGCAAGCATGTGTGAGCGTATTTGATAGGAGTGAATGGAGGCATATGGTTTTAATACTTGACGTGCTGTTGGAGTGTGAGCAAAGTAACATTTATGAAGGGATTCAGGGAAACCGGCAGGCCGGACTTGAGTTCTGGAGATGGGAAGTACAGTGTCGGCACTCTAAAGGAGGGGTGTTAATGTTGCAGTTTTATAACTGTAGTGTAAAGCACCCTTCTGGCAAGACAGTGATGGAGTGAATGATGATGAAGGTTTTTCTTTTTCGGGCCACCCTGCCTTGGTGGGAATCGGCCGATGTGTTAATAAAAAAAAAAAAAAAAAATTAGCATGTATATAGGCAAATACAGTGGACCCCCGAGTAACGTAAAAACTTCATTCCAGAAGCCTGCTCAAGTGCCATTACCGAACAAATTTACTCCATTAAGAAATAATGTCAAGTAGGTTAGTCCATTTCAGACCCCAAAAGTACACTTACAAAAGCACTTACAATATTATACTTACATAATTGTACGATTGCCGGGGTGTTCGTAACTCGGGGGTCCACTGTACTGTACTTAAATACTGAATAAAATATAGAATTACAAGAAGGGATGAAGTATCAGGGTGACAAAGTATAACTAGCAAATATCCTTCATGAAAATTAATGGCCAGATAATAGGAATAAACTTGCATTTATTCTTTTTGTGGATTATTCCCAAATAATGAGAACAGAAGACTGCAGGAAGACCTGGAGAAAAACAGAATATCATCTCATGGGCTATAATCTCACACTTGGTTAAGAAAAAAAAATCCAAAAGTACCAAAGGGCTTGGTACTTGTTTTGAGGAGAATGAGCTATGAAGAAAACTGAAAAAGGTATCTTATGTATTATAACAGAAGGGGATATGATCACATCAAAATTTTATTTATATATAAAATATTTTAGAAAAATTAGTAGCCAAATGAGCCACAGTTTTATCATTAAGTTTTTTAATATAAGTATGACAAGCAAACTAACCCAAAAATGACATTGGAAGTGGACTTTAAACTGGGGTTCAAAAGCAGATATAACAGGACTATTTGGACATTAGAATGGGATTAACAGCAGGCACTCAACCCTTCAAGCTCAAAGAGATGATTACTTAGTTTATTGTATTAGTGTACATTTTTTTATGAAAGCATAGTCTTTTACACCTATTTATTTTTTTATACTGCATGACACTGGTTTAAGTTAAAGCAGAATTTTATTTTTGACACGTAATTTTCATTGTGAATAAAATTCTGCTAATTGTTCATTTATATAGTTGGCTTAATTTTTTTCTTAGGGACAGTGATAGACATCAAGGCTACAACAAATCTTCCCATTGGGGATCTCCAGTTGACAGAGAGAGAGATCGTGATGACGACCCATATAATTCAAGATCTCTTGATCGAGGTGATGTATTGCTAAGTTATTTTTTTTTTCTATGGCCTCCTATTATTTGGAGTTCCTGTTCATTTTAGCTTCATAAACTAAACTATATTCTGTTTTAAGTGTTTTTGTAATATTTGAATAAGTATTGGCACTGAAATTTCTGTGGAAAGTTAGTGTTATGAAGTTAGTGGACCTCTTGGGAGGTAAACATTTAACACATAACCACATAGAAGTAACCTGGTTTACATCAGAACAAAAAAAAATGTTAGAAAATGAGAAACTTTTCTCTTAATACAGCATTACTGTCGAGTATCACAGATACCTGCTTACATCCTAATGAGCAAGGTTGTAAAAATAACAGGCACAGAACATGAAGTGACTTCACATAAGAGTAAACATTAATAAGTCTCCAGTAATAATGCAAAGAATTGACAAGTGCACATATTAATAACTACATAGAAAAGGATATCACATTATCATCCCTATGCCCCTCAGCAGTCTTTAGTAAGCAAAACTGTCTACCCCAAAACACACACTTTAGAAATGGCAGGAGAGCAGTAGTAAAAAATAATTTAGTTGAGTGGGAATATGGCTGTAAAGAAACATTGGACTCATCACTGATAACCCTCGGAAGGTGGGCCTTCAACTACTTTTATTCCTAGGGACCCTGGAGTCACCCCTCCATTGGTGGTGATAAAAAAAAAAAAAAAAAAAAGCACGTCAGTCATCGAGAAAAAAAAACCCCAGGATCACTATTCATAACCCAGAATAATGGTAAGGCATCATCATCAGCATCCTGTAAACCATAATCCTTAAAACATTTGATCCAGCAACCCATAGGACACCAACATAAAACACACTGTTAACCGCTTGATCTTGTAAATAGTTTCAGCTGTCTCTACATGCCTTATAACTTCTTTATTTTAATAAATTTATATAATTTCAGGAGAATATAGCAGAAGAGAGGTCTCCCGCAGCCCTCTTTATTATTATAGACGGTTAGTGGGAAGATTTCCTAAGTTAATGTATTGCAAATGATCAAATTTAGCATGCACTTTAGTCTACCTGTGTTTCTTTTTTTGAACAATCATGTCATATAAAGGGAGGGAGTCTCATGTTTTTAATGCATCAGCTATTTCCCATCAAAGCATTATAACAAAAAAAACAAAAATCTTCCCTCCTCCTGCAGAATAAGATCAGCAGCACAGGCTAAGCTTGTAAGTGTAAGAGTGACATGCAGGTATATAGACAAAGATGTATGTAAACACAACTTTGTACCTGTAACATACTTTTTAATATGAAGTGCCTGTATGTAACCCTCACCTACTAAAGTGTAAAGCTTGAGGGGGGTGTAAGTGATTAACACTAGTAAATCTATTGTCAGTGTGTATCCTGTATCAATGAGATTTTTTAAAAATTTCACAAGTAGTAACATATGTAGCCATACAAGCAAAATGAAACTTGATTTTGTATGTTATGATAATGAAATGTTAGTGTTTTAAAATTATTGCCTATTATATATATAATCTTTTGTGTTACAATGACATCTAAGGGTAATTTTGATAAAAAGGGGAGTCGTAAGGCTCTTGTTTTAAGTGCAAAGTTAGAGATGATTAAACTAAGTGAGCAAGGTGTCTATGGCTGACACTTGTACTTATGTGTACCTGTACCTAAATAAACTTACTGTGCTGGCATGCAGGTACATTAAAATCACTATTTGAAGATGCAATAACATAAGCATAATAATAATAACCTTGAGCACTTTAAATGTTGTACAGTGGAATCTCGGTTTTCTTTTGCCCTGGTTTATGTCGATGATTTTAGACGACTTCAAAATTTTGTCCCAGTTTTCGTTCATCTCATTTTTTATTGAGTTGACAGTGGTCTGCCGTACGAATGTGTCCACCTGCCCGCGCCCACAAAGCATCCCACGTGTTCTGAGGCAGTCTGGCTTTGTTTCTCATTGAGTGAGCATTACCGCGGTTCATCCAAACATTTTGTAATAATCCATTGTTTTTTGTGCTTGTTTATTGAGTGCAACTGCTAAATAAGCCACCATGTGGCCAAAGAAAGTTCCGAGTGTCTTTGGGGAAGTCCATGGGGTTGGATGTGAGTGGTCAGGATGTGGAAGAGTTGGTGGACGACCACAGGGAAGAACTAACCACTGAAGAGCTGCAACACCTTCAACTGGAACAGCAACAGATCGCAGCTGAGGAAATTGCTTCAGAGGAGGAGGAAGAGAGAGGGAAGAATGTGCCTACTTCAGTGATTAAGGACATGTGTGCAAAGTGGAATGAGTTGCAAAGTTTTGTGGAGAAATATCACCCTAACAAATCTGTTGCAAGCCATTTCTGCAACATGTTCAATGATAATGCCTTGTCCCATTTTAGGCAAATCTTAGAGACGCCAGAAACAGACCTCGCTGGACAGATTTTTTGTGCGACAGGTGTCCAGTGCCAGTAAAAGACAAAGAAGGGAAGTAACCCTGGATAGGGACTTGATACCTGAAGTCCTTATGGAGGGGGATTCCCCTTCCAACCAATAACCTCCCCTCCTCGCGTCTTCCATACACCAACAAGTGTCTTCAATAAAGGTAAAAGTGATGTTAAATGTTCATTTATCCATTTCATTAGTCATTTATATTTATTTCTCATTGTTTTCTGTATGTAAAACTATAGTTATTCTCTATAAAATTTATTTTTTGTTAATACTTTTGGGTGTCTGGAACAGATTAATTGGATTTACATTATTTCTTATGGGAAATATTGCTTCAGTTTTCGTCGAATTCGGTTTTCGTCAGACTTTCTGGAACAAATTAATGACGAAAACCGAGGTTCCACTGTATATTACATTATGATAGAGATTTTCATTAATCCATCTATGAATTTTTTTTTAAATTACATGTATATAAGAAACACACTACATATCATATAAAACATGATACAGACAACCATACTAAAACAAATTAACATAATTGTGAGGTGTGGTAGCTGGGCAGGCGTAAAGGAGTGTACGACAATAATCACTATGACACGTTTTCACTACTACAATACCACCAGAGAAAATTTTGTTTAGTATTACTGGGTGTATCTGTAGAAATTTTTTTCTTTGTATGTCTTCATTCAGTGTCATTTGCTCTAAAAATGGTGTGTTGCATGAGA
>WNWK01027197.1:13641-26544 GCA_009830355.1 Cherax destructor
TTTTATTTTACATTTAATTTATACAGGAAAAGTGTTACTCCCCCCTTGCTCTAGTTTTTAAAAAGTCATCTCTTCCCCCTCATTTTACGGAGGAAATTCTTCTCCTTTTTATGGAGACATTGAAACTTTACCAAAACTAAAAGAAAGCTGAAATAATTAAAAACATATTAGGTAGTGGGTTTGGGGGGGGCAGAAACCCCCCGGGGGGGAAAGTACCCCCCGTCCTGGGGCTGTGAAACGGAAACCGAAACTTTTTTTAATGATGGTGGATTGCTGGTGTTTTTTTTCTCAAAACAGCTGGAAAAGGTATATCTAGCTACTTCTATTTAAATTTAAAGTCACATACAGGGGAACACATGCATATAAACATACAAATCTAGGTTTTCTTTTTTTTCTTAATAGCTCTTGTTTTTTTTATTTTCTTATTGTCCGGGGAAGTGGAAAGAATTTTTCCCCCCTAACCATGCGTTCGTAGGGGCGACTAAGATCGGGGAGCAATGGGCTAAACCCCTTCTCCTGTACAAATCTACTAAAAACGAGAAAAAAAAAAATTTATAAAATTGGGTTGTCTGAATTGCGTGGATGTGTGGGATGAAAAAAAAAGAGAATTCGATTTTTGAATAAAAAGTTGGATGCCCGGGGCCCAAGGGAAAAAAACAAAGCTAAGGGGGGGGAAAGTTTCAGTGGGGAGAAAAAAGGGTTGTGGGGAATTATCTGAGAGAGTTAGACAAGGAAGGGGGTTTAATAATGTTGAAGGATCAGTTAGGAAAGGGGAAAAAAGGGAATAAAAAGGGGTTTTAAATTAAAAGGATTATGTGGATTAAAAAAGGGTGGATCGAAAAGTGGGTCATAATAGCGTTATGCACCTGGAAAAAGAGGAGTGTGGGGGAGGAGAGATTTTGGGAGATTTAAAACAATGTATAGGAAATTTTAACCCCAAAAAGGAAATTTGGTGGGGACCTAAATGCTAAAGTGGGAGAAACATGCAGAGGGTGTGTAGGTAAGTTTGGGGTCCAGGTGTAAATGAAAATTTGGGGGCCCTTTGATTGAATTTTTATAGAAAGGGGTTTAATTTTAGGTAATACATATTTTAAAAAAGGGATAAATAATATACAAGATATGATGGGGGCGTAATGACAGTTTTGTTGGACTATGTATTGGTAGATAAAAGACTGTTAAAAAGGGTTCCCCGGATTACAGTTTATAGGGGGCTAAGATATATCAGACCTTTTTTGTTATAGCTACAGTGGAAAAAGGTAGATGGGATACAAGGAAAATAGAATAAAAGGAAAAGGGGGGTAAAATTTATAAACAAAAAAAGGGGGGAGTTAGGGTAAAAAAACAACTATTGGGGATAGATGGGCTAGTGAGGGGGGCAATGGGGTGAAAATGTTGGGGTAGTTTAAAAAAAGGGGTTTTGAGTTTCCCCGCAGAAGTTTGTGGGACGGCGAGTGGGTGGGGGAGGGAAGAGGAGGGGTTTTGGAATGATGTTAAAGAGAGTAGAAAGGGGAAAAAATTAGCATAGAGGGTTTTTACAAAGTAGAAGTGATGAAGGGGGGAAAAATATGGAGAAAAAAAGGGGGGTTAAAAAAGTGGTAAGCAATGAAAAAGAGAGCAGATGAGAGAGTGGGTGAGATGTTATCAGCAAATTTTGTTAAAAAAAAAAAAATTTTTGGGAATGAGATTAATAAGGTTGAGGAACCTAGAGAACAAATGGATTTGACGTTAAAAATAGGAGAGGAGAGTTATTAAATGGAGGATAGAGTATCGGGAAGATGGAAGAATATTTTGAGATTTGTTAAATGTTGTAGACAGGGGCTGTGATTTGTGTGTAGGGCGGAGAATAACATCTTGTAGGAGTGTGGAAGAGCCAGTTGTGGGTGAAGGGAATTCTTGAGGCAGTGGGTAAAAGAAAGGGGGTAAGGCAGCGGGGGATTGATGGGGATAAAGATAGAAATGTTAAAAGCAGGTGGGGATATAATTTTGGGTGGTTGGTGCTATTTTTTAAATAAATGTTGGAAAGGGTAAGGTACCTAGGGATTGTGAGAGTGTATTTTTCCCCTTGTATAAAGGCAAAGGGGACAAAAGAAGTGCAAAAATTATAAGGGGAATAAGTCTGTTAGTGTACCTGGAAAGTGTATGGTGAGTTATTATTGAAAGAATCAAGAGTAAAACAGAAACAGGATAGCAGATGAACAAGGGGGCTTTAGGAAAGGTAGGGGTGTGAAAGTGTTTACAGTGAAACATGGGGGTGAACAGTATTTGGATAAGGGTAAAGATGTTTTGTGGCATTTATGGATTTGGAAAAGGGTATGATAGGGTAGATAGGGGGCAATGTGGCAGATGTTGCAGGTGTATGGAATAGGAAAGGTTACTGAAGCAGTAAAAGTTTTATGAGGATAGTGAGGCTCAGGTTAGAGTGTGTAGGAGAGAAGGGACTATTTCCCAGTAAAAGTGGGCCTTAGACAAGGATGTGTGATGTCACCGTGGTTGTTCAATATATTTATAGATGGGGTTGTAAGAAGTGAATGGGAGTCTTGGCAAGAGGTGTTGGGCTAAAGATAAAGAAGCAAATACAAAGTGGGAGTTGTCACAGTTGCTTTTTGCTGATGACACTGTGCTTTGGGATTCTGAAGAGAAGCTGCAGAGGTTGGTGGATAATTTGGTAGGGTGTTTAAAGAAAGAAAATTGAAAGTGAATATAGGAAAGAGTAAGGTGATGAGGATAACAAAAAAAATAGGTGACGAAAGATTGGATATCAGATTGGAGGGAGAGAGTATGGAGGAGGTGAATGTATTCAGATATTTGGGAGTGGACATGTCGGCGGATGGGTCTATGAAGGATGAGGTGAATCATAGAATTGATGAGGGAAAAGGGTGAGTGGAGCACTTGGAGTCTGTGGGACAAAGAACCTTGTCCATGGAAGTAAAGAGGAATGTATGAGAGTATAGTTATCCAACGCTCTTATATGGGTGTGAAGCATGGGTGATGAATGTTGAACGAGAGAAGGCTGGAGGCAGTGGGATGTCATTCTGAGGGTCAATGTGTGGTGTGAATATAATGCAGAGAATCGGAGTTTGGAAATTAGGAGGAGGGGGATTACCAAACGATTGTCCAGAGAGCTGAGGAGGGGTTGTTGAGGTGGTTTGGACATGTAGAGAGAATGGAACGAGACAGAGTGACTTCGAGTGTATAAATCTGTAGTGGAGGGAAGCGGGGTAGGGGTCGGCCTAGGAAAGGTTGGAGGAGGGGTAAAGGAAGTTTTGTGTGCGAGGCTTGGACTTCCAGCAAGCATGTGTGAGCGTATTTGATAGGAGTGAATGGAGGCATATGGTTTTAATACTTGACGTGCTGTTGGAGTGTGAGCAAAGTAACATTTATGAAGGATTCAGGGAAAACCCGGGAGGCCCGGGCTTGAGTTCTGGAGATGGGAAGTACAGTGTCGGCACTCTAAAGGAGGGGTGTTAATGTTGCAGTTTTATAACTGTAGTGTAAAGCACCCTTCTGGCAAGACAGTGATGGAGTGAATGATGATGAAGGTTTTTCTTTTTCGGGCCACCCTGCCTTGGTGGGAATCGGCCGATGTGTTAATAAAAAAAAAAAAAAATTAGCATGTATATAGGCAAAACAGTGGACCCCGAGTAACGTAAAACTTCATTCCAGAGCCTGCTCAAGTGCCATTACCAACAAATTTACTCCATTAAGAAATAATGTCAAGTAGGTTAGTCCATTTCAGACCCCAAAGTACACTTACAAAAGCACTTACAATATTATACTTACATAAATGTACGATTGCCGGGTGTTCGTAACTCGAGGGGTCCACTGTACTGTACTTAAATACTGAATAAAATATAGAATTACAAGAAGGGATGAAGTATCAGGGTGACAAAGTATAACTAGCAAATATCCTTCATGAAAATTAATGGCCAGATAATAGGAATAAACTTGCATTTATTCTTTTTGTGGATTATTCCCAAATAATGAGAACAGAAGACTGCAGGAAGACCTGGAGAAAAACAGAATATCATCTCATGGGCTATAATCTCACACTTGGTTAAGAAAAAAAAATCCAAAAGTACCAAAGGGCTTGGTACTTGTTTTGAGGAGAATGAGCTATGAAGAAAACTGAAAAAGGTATCTTATGTATTATAACAGAAGGGGATATGATCACATCAAAATTTTATTTATATATAAAATATTTTAGAAAAATTAGTAGCCAAATGAGCCACAGTTTTATCATTAAGTTTTTTAATATAAGTATGACAAGCAAACTAACCCAAAAATGACATTGAAGTGGACTTTAAACTGGGGTTCAAAAGCAGATATAACAGGACTATTTGGACATTAGAATGGGATTAACAGCAGGCACTCAACCCTTCAAGCTAAAAGAGATGATTACTTAGTTTATTGTATTAGTGTACATTTTTTATGAAAGCATAGTCTTTTACACCTATTTATTTTTTTATACTGCATGACACTGGTTTAAGTTAAAGCAGAATTTTTTTTTTGACACGTAATTTTCATTGTGAATAAAATTCTGCTAATTGTTCATTTATATAGTTGGCTTAATTTTTTCTTAGGGACAGTGATAGACATCAAGGCTACAACAAATCTTCCCATTGGGGATCTCCAGTTGACAGAGAGAGATCGTGATGACGACCCATATAATTCAAGATCTCTTGATCGAGGTGATGTATTGCTAGTTATTTTTTTTCTATGGCCTCCTATTATTTGGAGTTCCTGTTCATTTTAGCTTCATAAACTAAACTATATTCTGTTTTAAGTGTTTTGTAATATTTGAATAAGTATTGGCACTGAAATTTCTGTGGAAAGTTAGTGTTATGAAGTTAGTGGACCTCTTGGGAGGTAAACATTTAACACATAACCACATAGAAGTAACCTGGTTTACATCAGAACAAAAAAAATGTTAGAAAATGAGAAACTTTTCTCTTAATACAGCATTACTGTCGAGTATCACAGATACCTGCTTACATCTAATGAGCAAGGTTGTAAAAATAACAGGCACAGAACATGAAGTGACTTCACATAAGAGTAAACATTAATAAGTCTCCAGTAATAATGCAAAGAATTGACAAGTGCACATATTAATAACTACATAGAAAAGGATATCACATTATCATCCCTATGCCCCTCAGCAGTCTTTAGTAAGCAAAACTGTCTACCCCAAAACACACACTTTAGAAATGGCAGGAGAGCAGTAGTAAAAAATAATTTAGTTGAGTGGGAATATGGCTGTAAAGAAACATTGGACTCATCACTGATAACCCTCGGAAGGTGGGCCTTCAACTACTTTTATTCCTAGGGACCCTGGAGTCACCCCTCCATTGGTGGTGATAAAAAAAAAAAAAAAAAAAAGCACGTCAGTCATCGAGAAAAAACCCCAGGATCACTATTCATAACCCAGAATAATGGTAAGGCATCATCATCAGCATCCTGTAAACCATAATCCTTAAAACATTTGATCCAGCAACCCATAGGACACCAACATAAAACACACTGTTAACCGCTTGATCTTGTAAATAGTTTCAGCTGTCTCTACATGCCTTATAACTTCTTTATTTTAATAAATTTATATAATTTCAGGAGAATATAGCAGAAGAGAGGTCTCCCGCAGCCCTCTTTATTATTATAGACGGTTAGTGGGAAGATTTCCTAAGTTAATGTATTGCAAATGATCAAATTTAGCATGCACTTTAGTCTACCTGTGTTTCTTTTTTTGAACAATCATGTCATATAAAGGGAGGGAGTCTCATGTTTTAATGCATCAGCTATTTCCCATCAAAGCATTATAACAAAAAACAAAAATCTTCCCTCCTCCTGCAGAATAAGATCAGCAGCACAGGCTAAGCTTGTAAGTGTAAGAGTGACATGCAGGTATATAGACAAAGATGTATGTAAACACAACTTTGTACCTGTAACATACTTTTTAATATGAAGTGCCTGTATGTAACCCTCACCTACTAAAGTGTAAAGCTTGAGGGGGGTGTAAGTGATTAACACTAGTAAATCTATTGTCAGTGTGTATCCTGTATCAATGAGATTTTTTAAAAATTTCACAAGTAGTAACATATGTAGCCATACAAGCAAAATGAAACTTGATTTTGTATGTTATGATAATGAAATGTTAGTGTTTTAAAATTATTGCCTATTATATATATAATCTTTTTGTGTTACAATGACATCTAAGGGTAATTTTGATAAAAAGAGGAGTCGTAAGGCTCTTGTTTTAAGTGCAAAGTTAGAGATGATTAAACTAAGTGAGCAAGGTGTCTATGGCTGACACTTGTACTTATGTGTACCTGTACCTAAATAAACTTACTGTGCTGGCATGCAGGTACATTAAAATCACTATTTGAAGATGCAATAACATAAGCATAATAATAATAATCCTTGAGCACTTTAAATGTTGTACAGTGGAATCTCGGTTTTCATTTGCCCTGGTTTATGTCGAATTCGATTTTAGACGACTTCAAAATTTTGTCCCAGTTTTCGTTCATCTCAGTTTTTATTGAGTTGACAGTGGTCTGCCGTACCGAATGTGTCCACCTGCCCGCGCCCACACAAAGCATCCCACGTGTTCTGAGGCAGTCTGGCTTTGTTTCTCATTGAGTGAGCATTACCCCGCGCGTTCATCCGAAACATTTTGTAATAATCCATTGTTTTTTGTGCTTGTTTATTGAGTGCAACTGCTAAATAAGCCACCATGTGGCCAAAGAAAGTTCCGAGTGTCTTTGGGGAAGTCCATGGGGTTGGATGTGAGTGGTCAGGATGTGGAAGAGTTGGTGGACGACCACAGGGAAGAACTAACCACTGAAGAGCTGCAACACCTTCAACTGGAACAGCAACAGATCGCAGCTGAGGAAATTGCTTCAGAGGAGGAGGAAGAGAGAGGGAAGAATGTGCCTACTTCAGTGATTAAGGACATGTGTGCAAAGTGGAATGAGTTGCAAAGTTTTGTGGAGAAATATCACCCTAACAAATCTGTTGCAAGCCATTTCTGCAACATGTTCAATGATAATGCCTTGTCCCATTTTAGGCAAATCTTAGAGACGCCAGAAACAGACCTCGCTGGACAGATTTTTTGTGCGACAGGTGTCCAGTGCCAGTAAAAGACAAAGAAGGGAAGTAACCCTGGATAGGGACTTGATACCTGAAGTCCTTATGGAGGGGGATTCCCCTTCCAACCAATAACCTCCCCTCCTCGCGTCTTCCATACACCAACAAGTGTCTTCAATAAAGGTAAAAGTGATGTTAAATGTTCATTTATCCATTTCATTAGTCATTTATATTTATTTCTCATTGTTTTCTGTATGTAAAACTATAGTTATTCTCTATAAAATTTATTTTTTGTTAATACTTTTGGGTGTCTGGAACAGATTAATTGGATTTACATTATTTCTTATGGGAAATATTGCTTCAGTTTTCGTCGAATTCGGTTTTCGTCAGACTTTCTGGAACAAATTAATGACGAAAACCGAGGTTCCACTGTATATTACATTATGATAGAGATTTTCATTAATCCATCTATGAATTTTTTTTTAAATTACATGTATATAAGAAACACACTACATATCATATAAAACATGATACAGACAACCATACTAAAACAAATTAACATAATTGTGAGGTGTGGTAGCTGGGCAGGCGTAAAGGAGTGTACGACAATAATCACTATGACACGTTTTCACTACTACAATACCACCAGAGAAATTGTGTTTAGTATTACTGGGGTGTATCTGTAGAAATTTTTTTCTTGTGTATGTCTTCATTCAGTGTCATTTGCTCTAAAAATGGTGTGTTGCATGAGAATGGGAGTGATGCTGTTAAGCATTCTACTGCACCAATGTGAAGACAACTTGTACACAATGTAAAGTGTTTGTATTGTGGGGAAAATGCTTCGTAAACATATGCATAATGCAAGATGAACACTTATCACTGGCAGTCAGTGCTCATGAATGAAATACGTATAAATCCAACTGCTCGCCATAAACACTGACGCCATATAGTATACATTTATGGAGCACCTTCCCCACAGTATTTTATAATTTCTACAAGTGAAACTGGGTGTTGCCATGAGCTCTGAGTCTCTCTGTTCTGTCTGTAAACTTTTGAAGATCAAACTAGTCACAATATGCCTTTAAGCCGAGCCATTATTCAGTCCGAGGCCTAATCTCTTCACCTCTTTGAAGGCTGAGTGTAAACATGTTATTAGGCATTTATATGCATTTAACCCTTTGACTGTTTCGGACGTATATATACGTCTTACGAGCCAATGTTTCGGACGTATTTATACGCCTAAATTCTAGCGGCCTCAAATCAAGTGGGAGAAAGCTGGTAGGCCCACATGTGAGAGAATGGGTCTGTGTGGTCAGTGTGCGCAGTATAAAAAAAATCGGGCAGCCAGTGGTGCATTGTGGGAAAGCCATTTCAGTAGTCCATGTTCAGCATCCCTAGCGTAAGAAATATCTGACTCCCCGGCGAATCTGGGACTCTTCTCTTCCCCAGTGATAGCTCTAACACAGATGGAAGTGTCTCTGAAGATGAATTTCATGGTTTTGAGGAGTTTGTGACCGAAAGCAATGCCCAGGATACCAGAAGGAAAGAAGGAAGAAAGAAAGAAAGGAAGGAAGGAAGGAAGAGATGAGAGGAAGGAAGGAAGAGATGAGAGGAAGGAAGGAAGAGATGAGAGGAAGGAAGGAAGAGATGAAAGGAAGGAAGGAAGGAAGAGATGAAAGGAAGGAATGAAGGAAGAGATGAAAGGAAGGAAGGAAGGAAGAGATGAAAGGAAGGAAGGAAAGAAGAAGGAAGGAGGAAAGGAAAGAAGAAGGAAGGAGGAAAGGAAAGAAAGAAAGAAAGGAAGGAGAGATGAGAGGAAGGAAGGAACAAAAGAAGTAAGAAAGAAAGGAAGGAGAGATGTGAAGAAGGAAGGAACAAAAGAAGTAAGAAAGAAAGGAAGGAGAGATGTGAAGAAGGAAGGAACAAAAGAAGTAAGAAAGGAAGGAAGAAAAAAAGGAGGAATGAATGAATGAAGGAAGAAAGGAAGGCAGGAAGGAAGAGATGAGAGGAAGGAAGGAAGGAAATATGTAAGGAAGAAAGGAAGCTAGGAAGGAGGTTGTGGGGAAGCAGACATGGGTCCCCTTTTGTGTTGACAGGTTGACAGCAGTGAGGGTGGTGAGTAATGGTATAATATGTCATTTTGACAGCTGCCTTACCCTGACTCAGCAAATTTAGATGTCCCCACACACATCTTCAAGCGCTAAGGGAAGTAGGTAGGCAAGTAGGTAAGTAGGTAAGCAAGTAGGGTACATAAGTAGGTACGTAAGTAGGTAGGAAGGACTGTGGGGAAGAAGAGCAAGGGACCCCATGGGTGTTGACAAGGCAGTGAGGGTGGTGAGTGATGGTATAATATGTCATTTTGACAGCAGCCGCACCCTGACTCAGCATATTTATAAGTCCACACACTCACAACAACCAGCTTCCAGAAGCTATTATCAGTTCTATGAAGTGTCCAGTGACTATATATGTGTATATATAGAAACCAGAAGGAAGGAAGGAAGGAGATGAAAAGAAGGAAGGATGGTATGAAAGGAAGGAAGGAAGGAAGGTAGGTAGGAATGCAGGAAGGAAGGAAGGTAGGTAGGAAGGAAGGTAGGTAGGTAGGAAGGAAGGAAGGTAGGAAGGAATGACGACCCAGAAACAACAACCAGCTTCCAGAAGCTAATAGCAATTCTATGAAGTGTCCAGTGATTATATATGCATATATATAAAAACCAGAAGAAAGGAAGGACGAGATGAAAGGAAGGAATGTAGGAAAGAAGGTTAGAAGGAAAGAAGGTTAGAAGGAATGTAGGAAGGAAGGAAGGACGGAATGATGACCCAGACAACAACCAGCTTTCAGAAGCTTATAGCAGTTCTAGGCACGTGTCCAGTGACTGTGTATATATAGAAACCAGAAGGTAGGAAGGAAGGAAGGTAGGAAGGTAGGTAGGTAGGAAGGTAGGTAGGTAGGAAGGAAGGAATGACGACCCAGACGACCATGAACCTAGGATAACTACCTAACACAACTGCCTGCTGCTACTTTGAAGAAAACTGCTCAGAAGAGATGTTTTGTCTGTGCATATACAAAAAAAACACCCACAAAAATCCAGGGACACTCGTTTTTAGTGTGAGGAATGTAAAACACCACTGTGTATGGAACCATGTTTCAAAGAGTTCCACAAGCTGCAGAATGTCTATGAACATGTCCAGTGACTACATTTGTATATATATTATAGAACAATAGTAATAAAGATTTTTTTGTATTGTTGGTTTGTGTAAACCAGTTTTGTAAACAATATAAAGATACTAATGTTTATGCTATTATTGTGTTGCATACAACGAATGTATATATATACATTGCACCTTACCTTGGTCTCACAGGCCACATAAGTTACGTAAAAAAAGAAAATAGTGAAAAAAAACAAGAAATCTACGAATGGACGTAAACAAATGTTTACCGAGTGAGTGGCATTCGCCGCTGTTGCCATACGCGGCTCATTTTCTGCCAACTTTACACCTCCATATCTCGGTAAATATTGATGGCAAAAATCTGTTTTTAGGACAAAAACAATCAGAAAAATAATCTTAACATTTTGATAAGAAAAAATAATTTTTTTTTTTCCGAATATTTCCCGACAGAATGACAGTTTCAGAAAGGGGTCTCCGACAGTCAAAGGGTTAAAAGTGAAAGAAAGGGTGATTTCACTTTATGGCAGTAGCCTGGAACCTAACTTGCTGTAAAAGCAGGGCCTTACTGTACAGTCTCTCCTCACTTAACGACGTACTCGTTTACCGACAACTAGGACTTATGACGGGCTCTCTGACCAGTATGCATACCTAAATAATGTATATTAGAGCTCATTTCCTCTATTCTGTTTGTTACAATATACAGTACACTACTGTACAAACATTTAAAAATATATACAAGTACAGTGGAACCCCGGTTAACGAACACCCCGGAAATCGTGCAATTATGCAAGTATAATATTGTAAGTGCTTGTGGAAGTGTATTTTTGGGGGTCTGAAATAGACTAACCTAAATGACATTTTTTCTTAAGGAAGTAAATTCGTTCGGTAATGGCACTTGAGCAGGCTTCTGCAATGAATTTTTTTCGTTAACCGGGGTTCCACTGTACTAAAAATGTTATAAAGGGTGCAAAGGTGACATTAAAACAATATCAAAGATGGTTGACACAAACGCACTACCATTATGGTACACGTGTATGCTCCTTGCTTAGAAACGAATTCATACACCAACGTGGTCTTAGGAACGGAACTCCGTCTTTATGTGAGGAGAGGCTGCACTGTATTCTCATCTGAATGCGGAAATGTTGACATTTTCTACCAAAAACATTTTCACGTTTGATTATTAGTGTTATAAAGCAGATGCTCTTTATTATGCTGGCTAACAAGTAGTTTCTTAGAGGTGGAGAAGACTCGTACCATCCCACTTGTCTTGGCCGCCGCACTTCTCCAGTACCATGTGTCGGGCCCACCTCAAGGGAAAGCCTCTCAAAAGGGTCCACTGGATCACTCCTCAAAAGGATGGTATGTTGGTCAATTCTCAGACTGTTATATAAAATATGTACTGTACTTGTTGAACTTGTTTACTTTTTTTTTTTTTTTTATTTAGTTTGAGTAATGCAGTTTGGTGGTAATTTTTTAATACTGTATTGTCTTGGACATTTCTAATTCCCTTCAAGTTGTAAAGTGCATATTTTTTCCTTTATTCATTTCATTTCTAGTGTAAGATCATTTTCTCACGGAATTATAATATACTTGCTGGAAGATTTTTAAATAAAGTTCTAATCTGTTGGGAATGAGTGCCAAGTAAATTTTTTGGTATATTGTCCATAATGTATATATTAGATATCTCCTTCCTCGTAAGTTTTTTTCAATGAACTGGCCGTATCCCACCAATACAAGGTGACCTAAAAAAAAAAAATTATCTTTTTAAATTTAGTAATTTATACAGAAGGGGTTACTAGCCCCTTGCTCCCGGCATATTAGTCGCCTCTTATGACATAATATCCATAATTATTTTGTCAATATTTTCTTTTATTTCTGCCATTTTGTAGCATCTTATTCTTCACGTGCACATTTTGTCACACAAATTACACTGCTGTCACTTAGTACATTTCTTTAAGTTCGTTTTTTTTCTTATAAATTTGTGAATTAAATTGCTTATTTAGCACTTCAATTCAATATTTGTTGTAGCAGTAGTAAAAATATTCTTAGCATTTGGATTTCTTTCACAATTTTTCAGATTTGCTGTTCCCTTTTATGTAAAGATTTGGAGAAGTACAGTGGTAATGTGTTGAGATTTTGCCTGTTTACATTTCCAGCTGTAGAGATAATATTCCACTTTCACTTTTGAACTGATACTCGCCTGTACAAAGTACTGGTCTTATCTTAGACTGATGAACATTTTTGTATAGAAAACACAATTTTTGCTTACTGGAGTTTTATGGCTTTCTTTTCAGTGCCTCATATGTACTCACCTGTATGGTTGCAGTGGTTAAATCTTAGCTCCTGGCCCTGCCTCTCATTTTGCCTCTTACTAGATTCACACACTCCTAGTCTCATGGACCTATTGTACCTCCTCTTAAAACTGTGTATGAAGTCTGCCTCCACCACTTCTTCATTGAGATCATTCCAATTTCAACCGCCCTGTGACGCGTTTGTCTAGCTTCCAGCAGTGCCGCCCTAGTATCTGCTTCCCACCTCTCAACCTGTATTTTATATGTTGTCTTCCTGGTTCTTCTGTCCTCCAGGGTCATAAAATTGAATTCCATTAGCCTTTCCTTGTAGCTCATACCCCATATCTCTGGAACTAAGTCTCAT
>WNWK01027198.1:0-26541 GCA_009830355.1 Cherax destructor
AACCTCAGAAGCATCCTCAAAGTGCGTGCCTTGGTGGTCTCGTACTTGTGCTCGGGCAGTGCGTTTGAAACGCGCTGCATGGGGCGGTATCGGTATAACAGAACCACAGAGAGACTCCTTGATTTCAAGCGAAGGGGCTATTGCTCGCCATGTCATACTTGATGCTAAACGCACTTGCTGGCGAGATTACGTTTCTACTGTCACTTCGGCTTCCTCGATGAGTGCAGTCTGGAAGAAAGTGCGGAAATATGGTAAATTCTCCCCGACCCGGCTCCTGTTTTTCCCAGGTTGCTGGTGTCGATATCTTACCCTCTTGCCGTTGCCACTGAAATTGGTAATCATCTCGTCCGCATTTCTCAGGGCTCCATCTATGCCCCGTTCCTTTCTTCTAAAGTCTGCCAGCGAGTTAGCCTTTAGATTTTTCTTCTCGAGAAGAATCCTATAATGTCCTTTACCCTTCAAGAACTGGAGGCAACACTCTCTGCTTGCCGATCATCGGCAGCTGGGCCAGACGGCATACATATTCGTATGCTACAGCATTTACATAGTTCTGCTCTTACTGTCCTCTTACGACTCTTTAATCTCATATGGTCCCAAGGAGTTCTTCCCCAGCTGTGGACGTCTGCTATTGTTCTCCCTTTTCGAAAACCAGGTACTACGGGACGAGATTCCTCTCACTACCGTCCCATTGCTCTTACCAGTGCAGTTGCAAGGTGATGGAACGTCTAGTTAATAGACGTTTGATGGGGTATTTAGAGACACACAATGTCTCCCCTAGTCAATATGGCTTCCTAAGGGCCGTTCTGCCATTGACCCCTTGCTGCGCTTGGATACGTATATTCGTAATGCCTTTGCGAATAACCATTCGGTTATCACTATCTTTTTCGACCTTGAGAAGGCTTATGACACAACTTGGAGATATAATATCTTGGCCCAGGACCACTCCTTAGGCCTCCGAGGCAACCTACCATTCTTTCTTAAGGCCTTCTTAACTGACAGACATTTCCGGGTCCGGGTTAGTAATGAACTCTCCCCAGAATTTGTCCAAGCTGAAGGTGTCCCTCAGGGATGTGTTCTGAGCACAACACTCTTTCTGCTTGCTATAAATAATCTGGCATCTGTTCTCCCATCCAATATTTGATCATCGCTCTATGTGGATGACTTTGCTATAACTTGTACAGGTGCTGACTGTCACCTCATTGCAGTTTCCCTCCAGCATGCCATCAACCGGGTTTCTGATTGGGCCATCACTCACGAGTTTAAATTTTCTAGTGGGAAACACATCAAATTACGTTTACTAGACGTTCAGTGGTCTCTGATCATCCATTGTACCTATACGGCTCACGTATCAAAGAACGTGATACAGTCAGGTTTCTCGGCCTCCTGTTCGACCGCAGATTGTCCTGGAAACCCCCATTACCTCTCTGAAGGCAACTTGTCACACCAGGCTGAACCTTCTTAAAACCCTCGCACATCTTTCATGGGGGCTAATCGTAGAACTCTCCTTCGCCTACATTCAGCCCTAATTTTGTCGAAACTCGATTATGGTGACCAGATATATTCGGCGGCCTCCCCTGCTACTCTTTCCAGCCTTAATCCCATCCATCACCAGGGATTACAATATGCCTTGGTGCATTTCGTTCTTCCCTGGTTGAGAGCATCTATGTAGAAGCGAACATTCCATCCTTATCCGATCGTCGTGATGCACATTGCATCACAGAAAGGCGGAGAGGTAGGGTACATCATCAGGTGCTGCACACAATACACACAACTGAGGAGGAAGTGAAGAGGCTACTAAGCGAGCTAGATACCTCAAAGGCGATGGGGCCGGATAACATCTCTCCATGGGTCCTGAGAGGGAGCAGATTAGCTATGTGTACCCTAACAACAATCTTCAACACATCTATCGAAACAGGGCAACTACCTGAGGTATGGAAGACAGCAAATGTAGTTCAATTTTTAAAAAAGGAGACAGGAACGTAGCACTAAACTACAGACCAGTGTCACTGACATGTATAGTATGCAAGGTCATGGAGAAAATCATCAGGAGAAGAGTGGTGGAGCACCTAGAAAGGAATGAGCTTATCAACGACGGTCAGCACGGTTTCAGGGATGGGAAATCCTGTGTCACAAACCTACTGGAGTTCTACGACAGGGTGACACCAGTAAGACAAGAGAGAGAGGGTGGGTAGATTGCATATTCTTGGGATGTAAGGAGGCGTTTGACACAGTTCTACACAAGAGATTAGTGCAGAAGCTAAGGGGACCAGGCAGGAAAACAGGAAGGCACTACAATGGATCAGGGAATATCTGTCAGGAAGACAGCAGCGAGTCATGGTACGTGGCGGAGTGTCAGTGTGGGCGCCTGTGACGAGTGGGGTTCCACAGGGGTCAGTCCTAGGACCGGTGCTGTTTCTGGTATTTGTGAACGACATGACGGAAGAAATAGACTCCGAAGTGTCCCTGTTTGCAGATGATGTGAAGTTGATGAGAAGAATTCAATCGGACGAGGACCAGGCAGAACTACAAAGGGATATGGACAGGCTGCAAGCCTGGTCCAGCGATTGGCTCATTGGAGTTCAACCCCACCAAGTGCAAAGTCATGAAGATTGGAAAGGGCAAAGAAGACCGCAGACGGAGTACAGTCTAGGAGACCAGAGACTACAAACCTCAATCAAGGAGAAAGATCTTGGGGTGAGTATAACACCAGGCACATCTCCTGAGGCGCACATCAACCAAATAACTGCTGCAGCATATGGGCGAATAGCAAACCTAAGAACAGCATTCCGACATCTTAATAAAGAATCGTTTAGGACCCTGTACACTGTGTACGTTAGGCCCATACTGGAGTATGCAGCACCAGTTTGGAACCCACACTAGCCAAGCACGTAAAGAAGCTAGAGAAAGTGCAAAGGTTTGCAAAAGCTATTCCCGGAGCTAAGGGGTATGTCCTACGAGGAGAGGTTAAGGGAAATCGGCCTGACGACACTGGAGATAGGGGGGACATGATAACGACATATAAGATACTGAGAGGAATTGACAAGGTGGACAGAGACAGAATGTTCCAGAGATGGGACACAGAAGCAAGGGGACACAGTTGGAAGTTGAAGACTCAGATGAATCACAGGGATATTAGGAAGTATTTCTTCAGTCACAGAGTGGTCGGGAAGTGGAATAGTTTGGGAAGCGATGTAGTGGAGGCAGGTTCCATACATAGCTTTAAGAAGAGGTATGATAAAGCTCATGGCGCAGGGAGAGTGACCCAGTAGCGGCCAGTGAAGGCGGGCCAGAAGCTATGACTCGACCCTGCAACCACAACTAGGTGAGTACACCACACACACAACAAATTACATTTAAACTAATCACAAGGAGTGCCCTGGCTGGCTGCTTGATGTGACAGCTCCATGGTGGTTATTGACTTATCCATGGCGGTCACGGACTGGTTCATGGCGGTCACCGACTGGTTCATGGCGGTCACCGACTGGTTCATGGCGGTCACCGACTGGTTCATGGCGGTCACCGACTGGTTCATGGCGGTCACCGACTGGTTCATGGCGGTCACCGACTGGTTCATGGCGGTGGTCAGCTCGACTGGTTCATGGCGGTCACCGACTGGTTCATGGCGGTCACCGACTGGTTCATGGTGGTCACCGACTGGTCATGGGGTCACTGACTGTTCATGGTGGTCACCGACTGGTTCATGAGCAGGTCACTGACTGGTTACATGGGTACGACTGTTCATGTGGTCACTGACTGTTACATGGTGGTCACTGACTGGTACATGGTGGTCACTGACTGTTACATGGTGGTCACTGACTGGTCATGGTGGTCACTGACTGTTCATGGTGGTCACTGACTGGTACATGGTGGTCACTGACTGTTACATGGTGGTCACTGACTGGTACATGGTGGTCACTGACTGTTACATGACGGTCACCGACTGGTTCATGGTGGTCACTGACTGGTTACATTCACAAATGGTGG
Organism: Cherax destructor; assembly: GCA_009830355.1. Taxonomy (NCBI): domain Eukaryota; kingdom Metazoa; phylum Arthropoda; class Malacostraca; order Decapoda; family Parastacidae; genus Cherax; species Cherax destructor. Next base: position 3,985 of record WNWK01027198.1, read on the forward strand.
TCACTGACTGTACATGTTCACTGACTGAACAAGTACTGCACTGTACAGGGTGTACTGACTGGTACATGGTGGTCAGCTGCCCATAGTCACATAGTGGTCACTGACTGGTACATGTGGTCACTACTTTACATGTGGTCACACTGGACATGTGGTCACTGACTGTACATGGTGGTCACTACGTACATGGTGGTCACTGACTGTTACATGACGGTCACTTGCACTGAGTCATGTGGTCACTGACTGTACATGGTGGTCAGCTGACTGTAATTGGTCACTGACTGGTACATTGTGGTCACTGACTGTTCATGGTGGTCACTGACTGGTCTTTGGTCACTGACTGTTACATGCAGATTCACACGAAAACATGGTTTATGGTGGTCACTGACTGGTACATGGTGGTCACTGACTGTTACATAGTGGTCACTGACTGGTACATGGTGGTCACTGACTGGACACTGATGGTCACTGACTGTTACATGGTGGTCACTGACTGGTACATGGTGGTCACTGACTGGTACATGGTGGTCACTGACTGGTACATGGTGGTCACTGACTGTTTCATGGTGGTCACTGACTGGTACATGGTGGTCACTGACTGGTACATGGTGGTCACTGACTGGTACATGGTGGTCACTGACTGTTTCATGGTGGTCACTGACTGTTACATGGTGGTTACTGTTGTATCTTAACTTAGAGTTTACAGAAAACCCACAAATGTATGTCCTTACTCATTTCTACTCACATAACAATACTCACACCACAATACTCACACCACAATACTCACACCACAATACTCACACCACAATACTCACACCACAATACTCACACCACAATACTCACACCACAACACTTGCACCAAGAGAGTCGTGGTCATTGACTGCATCTCCAGTCATGAATTCACGAGAATTTTGTACATCAGTCTTGCCTTAGCCTTCCTTCCCTGCTTTATGCAAGATTACAAACGCAAAACTATGATATACTGAACTTTACCAAGTATATCAGCACCGAGGAACCTATATTCTTAATACTTTCTGGAGGTGAAGCAGCTCAAGATATCTGACAGACCCTTTGAAACTGCAACATCCGCTAAGCTACCATGGCCACCTCTTCCTTCAGAGACTTTACCAAGATGAAAGATCTCTATGACAATACCCAACGGTGAAGCAGGCGTGTACACAGTACTATGCAGATGGTGTAACAAGATATACTGTATGTAGGAAGAAAATGAAGGAATCGTTCTACACGGGATCACAGTAGTGTCGTTATCAGATTTACCAAGAAATGATAGGATGGATAATGAGAACGTTCAAAACAACTCGACGCAAAGCTCTTATTCTCTCTTAGATGAAATATTGCTGCACATTAGCAACCCATTCTCCCTGCATCCTGACCTGCTGCGCTGTATGACCCCTGTGGTTTAGCGCTTCTTTTGATTATAATAATAATAGCAACCCATTTTAAGGCGAACGTAGAAAAATGTATAGGGAAGCCTTCACTGCTCGCATAAATTCAGTAAGGCATCTGAATAACTGGGAGCTTTTGAAATACTTTGACATGTACTTCCTGGAATGCAGGAGAGAGAGATACATTATAATTCACACATGGAAAATAATAGCGAATTGATTCCAAATCTGCACACAGAAATCACTCCCTATAAAAGGAAGAGGCTCAGCAGAAAGTGCTGTATTCCCCCAGTGACTGGTACATGGGGGTGCCATGAGTGCACTAAGGTAAAACACAATAAGTGTAATAGGCCAAGACTTCAACAACCTATAACTATATAAAAGGGAGATTATCAACAGAACCCTGGTTGTCTTCAAGAAGGAACTTGAGAGGTTCCTCAAGTCAATCCCTGATCTGGAGGGCTGTGTTGCATGTGTCAGAGCTTCTGCGACTAGCACAGGAAGCCTGGAGGGTACCCACCGTGAGGCTTGGTCTAGGACTGAGCCATGAGGGCGTTGGCCCTCAAGCCATTCTTCATTCGCGGTTACATACCAAAATGTATACAACCGCGAAGACACCAGAAATACCTAATTATTGTTTCTAATTCCACAGAAACTACTCTAGCACATACTCATGTGAATCTACTCAACGTTGATTCCCTGCTGCCGCGTAACACCATTTTTAGATGACCTGACACCTTCACCTGATCTTCACCAGTGACCTTCTTTCTCCACTTACTTTCTTACATATTTACATTATTTGGAGTCGGCAAGATCCCAGAACCGAAACGAATACAAAAAATAAGAATTTTGATTTTTAGTTAAAACGCTAAACTCGTAAATTCTACCCAGACAGATTCTGTATCTACTACGATTTTTATACCTGTTTTATGTAACAATTCATGTTTTCTTGAACACATAATTCTACCCTGCCCTCTTCCCTTTGTTTCTGTCAACATGGAACATCTTAACTCCTAAAGGTGGCACTCAGCAGTCATGTCCCGACTCAACAAATTAAACCATGTCTCAGTTATTTCAATCACAGCAATGTTTCTCACACATGCAACTAGAAATAATTCGTTAATCTTATTTCTAGTATTTTTACTATTTAAATAAAATTAGGTAAGATTATTTTTCATCTGTGTCTGTTCCCTATTCATCTTCACCTTTCCAAAGTTTTTTTTGTAATTATCTTTAAGCAATGTTAACTGATGAAGGTTACTCCTAAAATCCATATTACCACAAGCTTGATAATTTAAACAACTCTAATCGCTGGTTCTACAAATCATTTTTCCTCCCACAAAAACCCATACCAATATTTGTAGCTTAAAATTTACAGCTTCTACCACTGAACTAGCCAGAGCCCCTACACCTGCCCTATATAAGTGACCCTCATCCCTGACATATATGCCATTTCAGTCATAGAGATCCCAGATGTCTATGAATGGTATTGAAATTTCCTTACAGTTTGTCCAGTCAGCAAATTTCCACCATATTCCCTGGACAACCATTCATTTCCAACTCATGTCCTCAGTAAAATGCCATATATTACAGGGTGCCCTAATTGTGTTTATTGCCGACCTTTATCTGCTAATGAGGTCCTGACTCTTATGCTTGCCAACATCATTGTCTCCAGCACTGATGCAGATAATAGGATTTGCCCATTACTTTCTGTGATCTTGTCAAGACAGCTAACAATAACCTTCATTGCAACCCCAAGAAAATATACACCCTCTGCCTCCTCTTCCTATCTCTAAGACAGAACACTCTATCCATGAATTTAACCTGGGAATCCTAACAATACAAACATTTTTTCACTGGTGTATGTCGATGTATAATTCTTAATCTCACCGTCGGCTCTGACCCTTGTTGCATTGGTTGCTTTGCATCCATCCTGGATGATTTAGTGATTTAGATCTCTCTGTCCTTCCTTTTGACCTTCAGCTTCGATCCTTTACTCCTACTAGTGATGTATCGGATATCCGCATCCGCGGAACATCAGCACAATTTCGTACATCCGCATCCGCATCTGTGTTTTACTGTAAACATATATCCGCATACGCATCCGCAGCCGAAATCCGCGGAACATCCGCACAATTTCTTACATCCGCATCCGCGGAACATCCGCATCCGCGGAACATCCGCACAATTTCTTACATCCGCATCCGCATTCGCAAAATAAGTAAGACATTCTCGTACACATCCGCATCCGCGGATATCTAAATTTTCACATCCGATACATCTCTACTCCTAACTACTGCTGACTTGTCAATGGGCTACCATGATTGGCTCATGGTAGCCCCTGACAGGTCTATGGTGCCCACTGATTGGTTCTTGGTTGCCCATGACTGGTTTATGATAGCACCTGGTTAGTCCACAGTAGCCATTGACTGGTTCATAGATGTTACTGACTGGATTATCATAACTCCTTACTGGTCAGTGGTTGCAACCGACTTCATGGTAGCTGCTGACTGATCCATGGTGGCCACTGACTGGCTCATGCTAGCCCCTGAATGGGGCATGGTGGTTATTAATTGGTTCATCGTAGCTCTTGACTGGTCCATGGTAATCATTGGATTGATTTAATTAATCACCGTGTAACTGTAAATTAATTATATTCAGCTTCGAGTATAGTTGCAATATTGCAAGCCTGGTCCCTCTCACTGCTATGGTAGAGACGTTCTAAGATGGCGGTCCCACCCGGATGACGGGAGGGAGGGAAGCAAGCTTCTCTTGAGAGGGAGATGGTCCATCGGTAGGCAGTCATTCCTGTGAATAAAGAGGAAGAGGTGAGGTCTGAAGAAAAAAAGAGGAAGGAGAGAGAAGACAACATCTCAGTTGCATGTCCTGACAGCCAAAATATTTGTTTTTATAACAATGAAGGTGACAGCAGCCCAGTTATGGTGCCAGTTATGGTGCCAGTCATGGTGAGTACATTTTACACACACAGGGAGTGACTTAGTAGCGACCAGTGAAGAGGCGGGGGCAGAAGCTATGAATCGACCCCTGTAACCACAAATAGGTGAGTACACACACACACACACACACACACACACAACATGCCCTGGTGGCTAGAGCTCTCGCATCACGCACGGAGGGCCCGGGTTCGATTCCCGGCAGGGCGGAAACATTTCGAAGTGTTTCCTTACACACACACATGCAACAGGCCTAGTGTCTAATCGACATGTGCCTAGGACAAAATGGTAACACACACACACACAGTCACACACACACACACAGTCACACACACACACACACAGTCACACAGTCACACACACACACACAGTCACACAGTCACACACACACAATCACACACACACACACACACACACACACACACACAATCACGCACATACACACACACACTACTCATTATCAAATGTTTTATATTAAGAATCCGCCAAGTGGTATTTTTAAGCGATTGTATATTTTTGGGGCTTCAAGGGTTTTCTTTATACCTTGAGAACACTTCAGTCTATCGACTTTAAATTTACAACGTTGGTGTACTGGTAGTAAGGAGAAATTTATGCACGTATTGTATTAAAATGTGCAAGTATCGTTTGATTAATTTTATAGACTATTTTTGGTTTTGGTTTCCGAGTGAAAAATTGAGAAAGAATCTTCTGATCGGCTTCAAACTTTCAACATTGGTGTGTACTGCTTAGAAGAAGGTCGGACTTGTTATCGGAGCGCTTAAGTACCAATATTTCTTAATGGTGTAATATTATTTTCATAAAATATGTTAAACATTCCTCATCTGGATCTCTTCAGTCACTAATGGCTGTTGCATCTAATGAGATGCATGATACCCTGCAAGTTTACTTCGTGTAAATAGAAATATGCCAAAATTCTACCAGAGTTCAACTTCAGATCTTTGGACTCGTTGAGAACTGAAAAATGTTTTTCTTGGTCGGGTTTGAATTTTAGTGCTGGCGTTTTTTGCTCATTTAATTTGTCACATTGCTATTGGGCTGCATGATTTAGGACTATGTAGGTGCAATATACTAACATTGTTAATATACCTAGAATTACTGGGAATAATCTTCTCTTATTCGGCACCGACCATATATAATCACATGATCAACTGTTGTATGTCTTCACATCATCTACAACTCAAGTGCTAAATCTCTGCTCTGACCTACTTCCACTAGTGGGATCCGACCACATGTTACCCTGTCTTCTTCCACTCACTCCCACATAAAAGTCTTCATCCTCCTTACTCTTTATTGGAATAATAAAGCCTATCGTGCATCCATATCATCTCTCAGTAAAGATATCCAAGTGCTGAACATGTGTCTTGGTCATAAACTTGCCGATAATAATCTTTGATTTAAAGATAGCAAATGAATTTCTGAATGGAGTTCAAGTGTAAAGACAAATGAAGATAAGAATGTACAAGAGTTTACGGAGAAATTTCTCTGTCATCTCACAGAGATTCGTAGCAGAAAGAAGAAATGGGAAGACGAACTACAGATGTGTAATAACCAGAGGCTGATAATTAAGAGTATTCATGAAAACATGAAAAAGGAGGTTATCAGAAATTAGAGAAATAATTAAAAGAATTAGGAAAACTACAGATGAATAAACTAGAAAACAGACACTATCGTCACGGAGAGTGAGTGAAGAAACTGTTAATGATAAACTTATCCTCCTCATTCCTAGAAGCGAGGAGGATCAGGAATGAATGGGGATAAGGAAGGTTAGGACAGAATTGTAACTTATAAAACACTAATAATAAGATAAGAGTGCATAGGATCTGGCTGTTTGAGGGTTTAGAAGGGAGCTATTGGACATAGATGAACTACAGGGATCTTAAGAAATATATTTGTTAAGTCTCAGGATAGCGAATAAGTTGAATTCACTAAAGTACACAGTTGCCACCAAAGATCAGGCGTTGGTGGCCAGGAATCATTAATACCAGTCAATAGTGGTTAAGAGGCGGGACCAGGAGGTATGAATCGACCCTTGCAAACATATCCAGGAGAACACACTAATACTACCAAAGAAAGTGATCAAAACACACGTTCATTTGTAAGATACAGGAAAGAAACACGTTTATCGACTTAATGTTGATATACTAAATGCTGATAAATTATGAGCCTTAATGACTCTGTTGAATACGCAGTTAGGTAGCTGCTATTTGTAATAATTTTTTATTCCTAACTAGTTATCTTTCTAAAAATGCTTAATGTATTCATTACGCATGTATTTTGAACATACAAAAATATTTTTGTAAACAATAATGAAACGATTTTTACTGAACATAATATTTGTATATTGTCGTATTACTGAACTGTTGCCTCTTATTACTAAATATGCCATGTATATATCCGTTTAAAAAAAAAATCACGGGTGGGGATGGAACCCGCGGTCAGAGAGTCATAAAACTCCAGACCGACGCGTAAGCCACTGGGCCAGCTGGCTACAATATATATTCGTTTATTATTGTTTTTCATGAAGCGTTAAACCTGTGTGTGTCATTAAGAGTAAAAAGTAGTGGAAGCTCGATCCTCCCGTTTATTAATGAACGTTAATTATGTATATGTTACTGAAGGTTATGTCAACACATCTTTTTTAACATTGTCCTAGCTTAAATTTATACCTGTTATTCACGCTCTGGCTGTTTTGATCTTATGGTATTTGGGTCTTGATCTATTTTGGCTTTCCTAATATCGTTTGGGTTCTAGTTAAAGCTGTTCTGGTCTTTCCCTAGGTTTACTTTATGCTGTTTTGGTCTTTCATGTGTTTGGTTTTTCAGGCTGTTTTTAACTTGCAATTATTGTTTGATTTTTATTCATCTTATGAATGGTTTGGTCTCGTTATTTTTGTTTTTGGTAGAATCGTGACTATTTTTTGGTATTGTTATAGTTGTTTTAGTCTAAAACAAATCACAATACCGTGGCTGGAACAATTCACCAAAAACCTGCACTTATGAGAGGAGTCTAATGACGACGTTTCGGTCAGTCGTGGACCATTATCAGGGCTCAACTGCAATGGTTTTGTTATGGCCGTTTTGGTCTTCTTGTATTTGTTTTGGTATTGATGTGACTCTTTTAGCCAGGTGGTGACTATGATATTGCTATTGTTGCACAACACACCATCAGTCTGTTGGGAGGTGTGGACGAACCAACAATGCTACACAACACAGCATCAGTCTGCTGGGAGGTGTGGACGAACCAACACTGGTACACAACACACCATCAGTCTGCTGGAAGGTGTGGATGAACCAACACTGCTACACAACACACCATCAGTCTGCTGGAAGGTGTGGATGAACCAACACTGCTGCACAACACACCATCAGTCTGCTGAAAGGTGTGGATGAACCAACACTGCTGCACAACACACCATCAGTCTGCTGGAAGGTGTGGATGAACCAACACTGCTGCACAACACACCATCAGTCTGCTGGAAGATGTGGACGAACCAACACTGCTGCACAACACACCATCAGTCTGCTAGAAGATGTGGACGAACCAACACTGTTGCACAACACACCATCAGTCTGCTGGAAGGTGTGGACGAACCAACACTGCTGCACAACACACCATCAGTCTGTTGGAAGATGTGGACGAACCAACACTGCTGCACAACACACCATCAGTCTGCTGGAAGGTGTGGACGAACCAACACTGCTGCACAACACACCATCAGTCTGCTGGAAGATGTGGACGAACCAACACTGCTGCACAACACACCATCAGTCTGCTGGAAGGTGTGGACGAACTAACACTGCTGCACACCACACCATCAGTCTGCTGGAAGTCACAACAGGCTGGGACATGTATTAACACCACCACAACAGTGAAACATAGTTGCTAGGGAAACAATTATCAGTAGTGTTTGTTTTAGTAATTCTGCTTGTGGTGATTATCCTCGTAATTCCTTGTTTGATGTTATATACGTTTTTTATTTTCTCTTTTTTTTAAGAAAAACCTCATTTTGAGACATGATCTTGACCAAAAATAAATTAAATTATCTTTTAGAAATGCATTAAGAATTAAATTCTCCTAAAGTTATAATAAACAAAGTTACAAATTCTCACAAGATGCCTCATTCATGACTTGAAGAAACTGCCCTAATTCTTACCAACTTTACTGAAAAAAATTAATAAGATCAGTGAAGTACGTCCGAAGATATTATATATTAAAAGTGAAACGGTTAATATAGCTGACATTAACAGCCAGATGAGAATTGATGCGTCATAAGTTGTTACATGGGAGCTACGATATTGCAGACAGTGAGAACGGTGTAATGAGATCTACGTTGCTTTCGGCGCACCAGAAGTATCAGTGGTGAAATATAGATGGAATGAGAGTCCTTAGCAAACATGGTACTGGAACGGTCAATCGTAGTCATACACAAGCGACAGGGACCCATGTACAATGTTGACAAGCGTAGCCAGCGATTTGATGGTGAGTTGCTGGCTTTAAATCTTCCCTCGAGTGCTTATTAACGTTTCGCAACAGAGCTGACAAGTCTTTTATATGATCAAATTACTAGTACGTTGAAAAGCAACTGCATTTAAGTGCAATACAAAAAAGAAAAGGGAAAATTAAAAAAACATAGTGTCCTCTAAAGTGACAGAATAACCTAAGTTGATCAGTAACATAAAGCTGCTCTTAAAACAGGCTAAAGTTTGTTGTGGATGTTGATACCATAGTGCACCTGAGTATTGTGTCTGATGGTTTCATTGCATTTAAAGCTACTTTTAAATTAAGTGATATGGAAAAGGATTTTTAATTCTGATCTTTTCTCAAAAGGATGATAATAACGTAAATAAATTTTATACCGTATCTATAACCAACAATAATAGAACATGTGAAGCCTTAATTTATTTTGATTCTTTTATTATCTAATATGCAATTTCCAGTTATATTCATACATCTTTGCCAATTTTTTCCTAGATTAGATAAGATAAGATTCATCATGAAACCGGACAATTGTTTCCAGACGTACGTCCTAGTTATATGTTGATCCGCCACCACTGGAGCTTTGGGTAATCTGACCGAGGCCTTCTGCTGGTTTACCGTTCCTCCTCTTTAAAAATTAAAATGAATACATTTCTTACTAGAATACTTTCTGGCTTAAATATTTGAAAAATGCATCTCTAGTTATATATTCTTCTCATTTTTGGTATTTTTAATGTAACCTCATTACTGCATTTTACTGAGTATTTTACTTTTTTAAATATTTATTAGTTTTAATAATTTAAGTAGTATAATTTTATATTCTGAATTATTTTTAATATTAGGCTTTATTCACCATTTTCTTTTCACATACAACCATTGACCCAGATTATTTCCCACAATACTTTTATTATCAAATGCATTACCGTTATCGCCAGGCATACAAACACTGACTTCCTCCTCCCCAGCCTTGGCCTATTAAAGGATATATATGTCGTGCTGAATAGGCAAAACTTGTCAATTAGCAAAAACTCGTTTAAAATTAAGTCCTTTCTAAAATTTTCTCATATACGTTTAAAGATATATGTTTTTTTTCATTTATATTAATGTAAAAAATAATAATTTTTATACAAAAAGAACCTTAGAAAACTTACATAACCTTATTATAACAAGCGCAATTTAATTTAGCCTAATTCAACTAAATATATTTTAGATAAGTTTACAATAATTTAATAATAAACAAACACAATGAAATATAAATTTTTTCGTTAGGTTCAGAATGATTTTTGCGAAATTATTGCATACACAAATTTTCGCTTGCCTTATTCGGCAAGAAGAGCGTTGCTATTTAAGCCAAAATCGAAAGTTTTACCCATTCGCCACGACATATACATCATCTAGCAGTTCACTGACCAAACTACGTAGTAGGTACTCTACAGCAAACACTGCTAAAAGTGTTCATGCCAAAAGTAATTGTTTAATTCTTTTCATTTACAACACGAGGTCACTATGAATATAATACAGTAATACCTTGTACTATAACGTAGTTCTGAACAGCACAGCTTTTGCTGAAACACTGCTTATAATTTTAAAGTTTTTAACAATAAAAAATGAAATTGTAAATCGTCGTGAAGAAGCACCGGATGTTAAAATAAAATCTCCTTAAAGCGGTAAAAGAATATGGAGATATAAGGGGAAATTTTTTCCTGCAAGTTATGGCTTGTTTTATAACTTACAAAAAAGCGTTCGAATTGTAGGTCAAATTGCTAGTGCTGATAATGATGGTGCTGAAAATTTTCTTAATGAGTTAAAAGTGATTGAAAAAGGCGGCTACAAGGATTAACAAGTTTTTAATGTCGACGAAACAGAATTGTTTTGGAAGATACCGCCTTCGCTCACTTATTTAACACATTATAACAATGTTTTAAACAGTGCGGTTTACATAGCACGGAACTTTTACTGCACCTATTAACCGCGCTATGCAAGATATACTGGACCTGCCTAGTATGGGCCAACAGGCCTGCTGCAGTGTTCCTCCTTTCTTATGTTCTTATGAGTGATTTACAGAATACTCCACACAACATAAAAACCGTCAGTAACATAAGAACATAAGAAAGAAGGAACACTGCAGCAGGCCTACTGGCCCATGCGAGGCAGGTCCAAATCTCCTACTGGCTTAAGTCAATGCCCTAATCTAGTCAGGTCAGGTCAGGAGCACGGCATCTGACGTAGTAGTACAAGCTAGTCAAGTCCAACTCACACCCACCCGCACCCACTCATGTATTTATCTAACCTATTTTTAAAACTACACAACGTTTTAGCCTCTATTACTGTACTCGGGAGTTTGTTCCACTCATCCATAACTCTATTACCAAACCAGTGCTTTCCTATATCATTCTTGAATCTGAATTTTTCCAACTTAAAGCCATTGCTGCGAGTCCTGTCTAGGCTAGATATTTTTACTGAACTGAACTGAATACTCTCAGGTAAGACCCATAAGGGTGAGAAGGAGATTTTGATAGGTGAAGAATAGTAGGTGAGAGGAATTTTTGATAGTTGAAGGGAAAGAGCCAGGGCTAAACCCAGCTGCATAGCGTTGGTTGGCATGATGGATGGAGGCGTTCCTGGGTGGTGGTGATCTGCTGTGTTGATTTGCTCAATGTATTACTGGACTTGGCTCGGGAGGCACGACATTTTTCCAAAGGGCGGCAACCAAAACGTCATGGCTGGTTTGCTTTTTTGTACTGCTTTCACACAAATGCATTGATTTTTGAGGGGTGATCAGGGGCTTTTTATGAGTACAAAGGACGTCTTTAAAGGTCCACCCCTGCAGAGGGCAGGGTAGAAATTAGGATTTAGACGTATAGAGAAGGAGGAGCAGGATTATCGATAGATTGAAAAAAATTTAGATTGTTGTCTGGTTGTCTGATTATTTCGTCTAGGAAGGTTGTCCATGTGTCTTGATAGGTTTCAAGTCGGTCTATTTGTCTATCACTGAGTTCTTTCCAGAACACGTTCAGTGCTGGGGTGCCAGTCCTGTTGTGTAAGGACTCGCTGGTGGCGAAGTCATCCCACTTCGTTCCTAGCACCCACCGCAATGCTCGGTTCTGGATTCGCTGCAGTTTCAAGATGTTTGTTTTGGCAGCAAGAGAGAGGGCAAGAGGTGTGTATGTGATGAGTGGTCTTATGAGAGCCTTGTACAGGTGGAGTTTGGTGTTTGGGTGTGAGTCTCTGAGTTTGAGCAGTCTACCGAGGGCATTACTGGCCATAACTCTTTTAGTGTTTATGTGGGTGTGTATTCTCAGTCTGGAGTCCAAGGTAACTCCAAGGACTGTTGTGTTGCGTGTACGTGGAATGGGTGTTCGTGTAGTGGTAGTTCTTAGGTAGACAGGCATTGGTCGGCGGTTTCCTCTTTGAAAGAAATATGTAATCTTTGATTTGTTTGATTGGTTTTTATACGCCAGAGGATCTCCCATGCACTAATCCTGTCTACCTCACGTTGTGTTCTGAGTGATAGGTATCTGCATTGTTCATGTGCTATGAGTTGTGTAATGTCATCTGCGTAAGCCAGTGTGAGTGTGGTGCAGTGTGCTGGGTCAGTAATGTCGTTAGTGTAAAGGATGTATAAGGTAGGAGAGAGCACAGATCCCTGGGGGACTCCAGCTTGAAGGGTAAAAGAGTCAGAGAGACAGTTTTGGAACTTGATTCGCATTGTACGGTCATCAAGGAAGTTGCATAGTAATTTTTTGACATTCTGGGGAAGGTCAAAAAGGTTACATAGCTTGTACTTAAGCCCCGAGTGCCAGACAGTGTCAAAAGCTTTTTCCACGTCTTTAGCAACCAGGGCTGTTGTACGTCCTTGTGCCTTATTAATTTGAATATAGTTTAAAATGATATTTAGGGCTGCCTGTGTAGATCTGTGTTGTCGGAAGCCGAATTGGCGGTCTGTCAGGAGGTGGTTTGTCTCAAGGTGAGTCCTTAGTCTTTTGTTAATGAGTCTTTCAAATGTCTTACCTAGGGTTTCAAGCAGGCTAATCGGTCTGTAGTTCTTAGGGTCAGTTGAGTCTTTGTTAGGTTTGGGAATGAGAGTGGCAATAGCAGATTTGAAAAGGGGAGGAAAATAGCCAGATGCAAGGCATGCATTGTAGAGGTTAGTAAGAGCAGAGATAAGAGAGTCGGGGAGGTGACGGAGAATGTGATGAGAGAGGCCAGAGGCTCCTGGTGCTTTTGGAGGGAGCTTCAGGATTAGCGCTTTGACATTTAGTTGGGAGAAAGGAGTGTTTAGAATGTGGGTGGAGGTGAGAGAGAAAAGCTGAATGGTAGGGTCAGGGTTGGTGATGTGTCTATGTGTGGAGACCCAGTGTTCTACGGCTTGTGAATGTTGTATTGCTGCTGGGTCAGGAGGGTGTGGGTGAAAAATGTTTTCCCATATGTGTTTGAAGGCATGTGCTGCTTGGGTGGGGTCTTTAATATTTATGTTGTTATGTGTTATGTGTTGGAAGTGTGTTGTTTTTGGGACTCCTGTAACCTTCCGGATGAAGGTCCAGAATTGTTTAGGGTCCCGAATGCGGTGTGTTTCCGCAGCCTGGATGAGGGATTGCCAGTGTTTGGCATGGTCATCATCCAAGCTACGGATAATGTTGTTTCTTAGGAAGGTGAGGTCTCTACTGACCTGTGGATATCTGTGGTGGTTTGTGGCAAAGCGGTGTCGGTAGTATAGGAGGAGGCGTTTTGTCCTTATAGAAGGACGAAAGGAGTATCTGGTAGTGTATTGTGTTTTGGGAATGGAGTTTTCGGCAGCTTGAGTTATAGAATTTTGTATACGATTTATTTGAGTGTCAATGTCTGATGTAGGTTTGTTGTCAAAGTTATGTGTTAGGTTAGCGTTGTTTAGGTATTGTTTGAAGGAGTCCCAGTTTGCCCTAGAGAAGGAAGGTATATGTCTGGAAGGGATGAGAATAGGGTTTGCAGAGATGTGAAGAGTGATAGGTATGTGGTCTGAGCCAGAGAGTGGTCCTGGTGAGATGTGGTGATGGAGGTAGAGGCTGGCTCTGTTTGTAATGATAATGTCTGGCTTACCCTGGTCCCTAGGACAGAAGAATGTGTTGAAATGTGGGCCAAGGTGGATGAGGTGTTTTTGTGTAATTACTTGTTTTAGTTGGTTCCCATGAATGTTTGTGTAAGTGTCGTGGAAGTCTGTATGTTTTGCATTTAGATCTGCAAGAAGAAATAGTGGAATGTTAGAGTGATTAAACAGAAGGGTTATGTCTGTGATGTTGATGTTGGAGTTTGGTCGAGCATAAGTAGTGTAGAGAATAATAGGGCCATGGAGAGTGAAGACTTTTACTGCCAAGCTGTGAGGGCAAGTGAAGGTTTGGCAGTAAAAGTTTTCACTCTCCATGGCCCTATTATTTTTAGCATTCTATTTACATCCCCTTTATTTATTCCTGTTTTCCATTTATACACCTCAATCATATCTCCCCTAATTTTACACCTTACTTGAGAGTGCAGATTCAGGGCCTCAGTCTATCCTCATAGGGAAGATTTCTGATACATGGAATCAGCTTTGTCATCCTCCTTTGTACGTTTTCCAGAGCATTTATATCCATTCTGTAATACGGTGACCAAAACTGTGCAGCATAATCTAGATGAGGCCTAACCAAGGATATATAGAGTTGAAGAACAACCTGAGGACTCCTATTATTTATGCTTCTTGGCTTCATATCAAGAAAGGCAACAGAGATTGCGTAAATGGGAGAAATCAGAGTGAAGACGCGTCACAAGCTGTGTTCCACAAGGGTTAGTGCTGGGTTCTTTATAATTTACAATGTACATAAACAACATATGTAGATGAATGATTAAATAGCGACATAAGCAAATCTGCCAATGACACTAAAATAGGTTAATTATCATGAGGATTAAATTTACTGTAAGATTTTAAGCCTAGGAAAAGAGAACCATGGTAATTATAAATTGAATAATGTACAGTAGATCTCAGTCACTCTGAATGCGAGTAAGATAGAAGGACTGTTTAGCAGTAATCTAAGACTACAGTGCATAAGTGTTCGCAGTAAAGCTAGTAAGAACATGATGGAGGAACACTGCATCAGGCCCACTTGCCCATACAATGTAAGTCCTTATCAAAACCAGAGGTATATTAGTCCAACCTTTTCCCAAAGCCACCCAAGAACTTGCTTCAGCACCCCAGGTACCAATCAAATCCAGCCCTTTTCACTCATATATTTTTTCAATTTCTTTTTAAAGTTACCCAAAGTCTTATCCTCTATTCCCATACTCGCCAGATTATTCCACGCATCAAGGAGTATAAATAGGAGTCCTCAGGTTATACTTCAACTTTACATATCCTTGGTAAGGCTTCATTTAAATTACGCTGCATAGTTCTGGCCACTGTACAAAACTGCTCTGGAAAACATACAGAAAAGGATTGCAAACTTGATCCCTAAGTATCAGAAATTTTTCCTACAAGAATGGACTGACGGCACTGAATCTGAACTTCTGGAAAGACATAGAATTAGGGGGAATATTACTGAGTTGTAAAGATTTAAAACAGGTAAATATATATATATATATATATATATATATATATATATATATATATATATATATATATATATATATATATAAAATATATGCCAAAACAACCACGGGGAGAGTAGAGTGATAGCTCTAGGTCTTTCGTGTTGTAATCAACACATCATATATATATATATATATATATATATATATATACATATATATTGATTTTTATTAACATATCGGCCGATTCCCACCAAGGCAGGGTAGCCCGAAAAAGAAAAACTTTCATCATCATTCACTCCATCACTGTCTTGCTAGAGGGGTGCTTTACACTACAGTTATAAAACTGCAACATTAACACCACTCCTTCAGAGTGCAGACACTGTACTTTGCATCTCCAGGACTCAAGTCCGGCCCTTGCCGGTTTCCCTGAATCCCTTCATAAATGTTACCTTGCCTACACTCCAACAGCACGTCAAGTATTAAAACCCATTTGTCTCCATTCACTCCTATCAAATACGCTCACGCATGTTTGCTGGAAATCCAAGCCCATCGCACACAAAACCTCTTTTACCCCCTCTCTCCAACCTTTCATAGGCCGACCCCTACCCCGCCTTCCCTCCACTACAGATGTATACACTCTCGAAGTCATTCTGTTTCGTTCCATTCTCTCTACATGTCCGAACCACCTCAGCAACCCCCTCCTCAGCCCTTTGGATAATAGTTCTGATAATCCCGCACTTCCTCCTAATTTCCAAACTCCGAATTCTCTGCATTATATTCACACCACACATTGACCTCAGACATGACATCTCCACTGCCTCCAGCCTTCTCCTCGTTCCAACATTCATCACCCTTTCTTCACACCTATATAAGAGTGTTGGTATAAGTATACTCATACATTCCCCTCTTTACTTCCATGGACAAAGTTCTTTTTCCCACAGACTTCGAAGTGCACCACTCACCCTTTTTCCATCATCACTCCCAAATATCTGAATACATTCACCTCCTCCATACTCTCTCCCTCCAATCTGATATCCAATCTTTCGTCACCTAATGTTTTTGTTATCCTCATCACTTTACTCTTTCCTATATTCACTTTCAATTTTCTTCTTTTACATACCCTACCAAATTCATTCACCAACCTCTGCAACTTCTCTTCAGAATCATATATATATATATATATATATATATATATATATATATATATATATAGATTTAGAAAAGATATGTGAGAGTACTGGTTTGATAAGAGATAATGTTAGGGTAGTGCCAATGAGGCAAAAACTTGTGTAGCTTTAAAAGTAGGTTACACAAGTTTATCAGTGGTCGTGGTGGGTGTCATTTGGACCTGTCTAGCATGGGTCATTAGGCCTGTTGCCATGGTCCTGACTTCTGGAAAGAACACAAAGGCTGGAAGTTACACGGATCCCAACGATTCTAATTTACAGTATATAAAAAATTTAATACATTGACAAATTTGCAAACACAAACTAAACTTAATAGATACTATCCTGGTAATATGATGCATCAACCTTTAAATATTGAAGCCATTCAGAAGTAGACTCAACCCTTTTAAGTGATTTATAGGGAATGAAAACTTAACAGTATTGTGCTTATAAAATCGGCAGATGTGTGCCAACTCACTTGAATTTTGCTCTTCACTCACAGAATCAGGAGTCACCATTGTTTTAAACGTTTGATGATGTACACCAGGATGCTGGAACTAGCATCAGTAGCTTTGTTCATAGGACAGCTGTACATGGCAACTGTTCCAAGAATCTTGCCCTAGTTTTCCTACACTAGCATTTAAAATTTGATACATATTGGATGAGTCATTCTGTGTTATGAGTAGAATAAAAACAAAATTTGGAGGAAGAAAAAGAAAAAGTAAAAAAATTCTGGAAACCACTTGAGGTCTTTTTCAGTGACAACAAACAAGACGCTAAAGTAGAAGGTATAATGATACGTGTGGGAATTTCATGGCATTCCCATCTACCAGTGGTCTACATAGAGTCTTCGTGACACACTTCTTAAATGGGTGCACCGGTAAGCCTGCGGAAGGCCTCGGTCAGATTACCTAAAGCTCCAGTTGTAGGTCATGATATGACTAAGACCGCGTTAGGAAACACTTGTCCTGTTTTCTGACAAAACAAACGTTACATAACCAAACCTAAACAAGAAGGTGTGTGACTCTTTTGAAGCAGGTGGGGGGAGAGGGAGCTTAATGACTTTTTCCCACCACCTTGAGAGGTGAGTTTCACTCCAACAGTGACATGTTCCGTGTTTACCCTTACCTAGCACTTGGCCCTTGTAACATAAGAAATGATATATTTTGTCACTAGAGTCTCAGAACTTTGATGAGTTTTATGAGTATTATAGTGGCTGATGTCCTGACATGTTCAGAGCGCTTAATAAAGAGGTATAGCCAGTAGTAGGCAACATTGCCTCAGAGCATTGATGGCGTTGAGGCTAGGCTGTGTTTGGAGGCCTGGTGCTTGCAGTCTTCGGTTATGCACTAAATATGACGCACATTACGTTGTTCGAATGCAGTGACGAACAGCAGAGAGCCAAATTAATATATTTCCCAGCTCCTCTAATTTGAGGTGTGCGCCAAATATATCTTCAGTGACATGCGGGAAAGTTTCTATATTCATTAAGTGTTATAAGTGGAATTTCTGGACTTAGAGCAGGTTCCACACTCTTGAAAGTGGACTGACTGAGGATACTGTCGGTGCATTATTGAAGTGGTGTGAGTATCAGCTATAATGACTGACGACTTTCAGATATGACGACTGAGGATGAAACCCAGAAACGTGTTCCATTCTCGAAGTTCCTTCCTTTGGGAAAATAAAGGAATAGAAAAAATATAACCAATTAATAATCATGAAAGATATAAAATTTGAGAGATAAAAATGAAAGTTATTTTAATAATAAATAGAAAAATATGAAGTCTAGTTAACCTAACTTTAACAAAATTGTAAAAGAAAAAGAATAAATTAGTGACCAAATCAAACAAAGGATAAATTTGTGGTATTTTCAAAACTCTCTCCAGGTAAACTGGCTTACTCTGGCTACTAGGTAAACACTGTCAAAACACCGAGTAGTTTGAGAAAGAGACTTACTACTCGTTTACCCATAACAATTAATATACAAAATACAGTACTCTTACTCCTCACAACGACCGCTCAGCAATTGGCTGGATATATGAAAATAAGCATCCTGCTCTGTTCTCTACGTGAGTCCAAGACCACCAAACCCTCATGTACAGGTAATATATCCGAGTAATTGGGTATCTCTTGTTATCTTGATCATTAAGTAGATTGCAATCCATAATCAAGTGTAAGGTACACTGGTAACCGTTTCATATACGGTGGTATAGGTCACGTGACGTGAATAATCTCTTGAACCGGTCAAGTGTCGTTTTCCACGAGTTGTGTACCTACCCTCATGTCAGCCCAGATTTCATTCAGTGACCAGTTACACTCTAAAATTCAGCCTTTTAATGAACCAGGAACCAGGTGTCATCAAGGACATCAAACTGGTAAGTATACAACTAGGGGTTATATTGACTGCCACCTGTCAATATCACACCTGTGGAGGTGTTCACTATCTACTTCATAGAGCATGTGGAGAGTCTGGCAGACTCTAGGTGAAAAGACTGACACTAACAGAGTCAGTCGAGTATACACTCGAACGACAATGTTAATTAACCAGCATTGTTCCATGAACCAGTGTGGAAACATTAAGACGTGTTTCCTTAAGGCACCTGCTGTCCATGTTCACCTATCAGTAAAATAGTTACCTGAGTGTTAGTCGACTGGTGTGGGTAGCATCCCGGGACAAAATTGACCTAATTTGCTCGAAATTGTCTGCATAACAAGAGGGTGTCTATATAGTAGTATGTCATTGATGTCAGCTAGGCCTGTATACCTTGTATATGTACTTGTAGTAATAAATATTATTATTATTATTATGAACCATTGGTGGTTCAGTGAATCAGTGGTGGTTCCATGGACCACTGAACAGTGGATATCATTGACAATCACTGATAGTGTATCTTAATTATGCAAATTAGGTGATCCTTCAGTAGTAAGTTAGACGTCTTTGTCTCTGTAATTTGTTATATATACAGCACATGTGTTCTTTGTCCATACGGCATTGTTCAGAGCATGAGAAGAGGAGGTCACTCCCTTCTCCCTGTGATGTGGGACGAGGAGGTCACTCCCTTCTCCCTGTGATGTGGGACGAGGAGGTCACTCCCTTCTCCCTGTGATGTGGGACGAGGAGGTCACTCCCTTCTCCCTGTGATGTGGGACGAGGAGGTCACTCCTTCTCCCTGTGATGTGGGACGAGGAGGTCACTCCCTTCTCCCTGTGATGTGGGACGAGGAGGTCACTCCCTTCTCCCTGTGATGTGGGACGAGGAGGTCACTCCCTTCTCCCTGTGATGTGGGACGAGGAGGTCACTCCCTTCTCCCTGTGATGTGGGAAGAAACGTTTATAACACCCATAGTAATAGCAAAATGGCTCTCAGCCACTTGGTGTTCCCTATCCATGGGGTAGAACCCCACACCCCTGGGCACGGCCTGTGGGTGTGGCAGTGCTGCATGGAATACCCAGACCAAGTAAGCTGGCAACAGTGTAGGCCTCTCGGAGATGGCCTACTCACATCCCCTCTCCCATGGTCTCAGCCCATGTGGGTTTTCCTTATATTAACAGACCAGCTGGTCTGAGCTGAGTACATACTGAACCACATTTCCTGCCTGACAGATATCAATAGAATGGGTCTACTCATCAACATATTAATATATCTGCCGTCTAATAAATGTGTGATATGGGATAATAATGTTTTCGGCCCATTTATTTAAGTCATCGCTAAGTCGAAGCAGTGTCAGTATCCTGTCATGTCTGTCAGGTGATTGTGACAATGTATTATCTTTGATATCAAGGCTGCAGCTGAGTCACAAGCCAGGCGGAAAGTTATGTAAATGCTTCCTCGAAGCTTTTTTTTTATTATTGACTGTGATTATTACATAGAAGCAAGCTTGCCTGTTGACTTCAGGTACGTTGAACAGGTGTGTATGAATATATACTTAATTATCTGTCAGATGTTCGTTACTCACACACATATAAACTTGACTCACACACATATAAAGTCTGTCCATAAAGTCTATCCGTGTTAAGGAATTCCTTGGGCAAGTGTGTGTGATATATAGTCAGTAATTGTCAGTTTCAAAGTTTTAAAATGTTCGATTTGTTTCACACACTTAAATCTGAAGATACAAGATATGTATCTTCAGTGACATGAACATCAGAGAGCTGGACTAATATATTCATCAAAGCCTCTTATTTAACGTGTACTTCAAACATCTATTCAGTTATATGCTTGAGAGAGTAGACAGATTCATTTAAGTGTTTTTTGTGGACTTTCTAGACTTATACTGGTGGCATTACTCTTGAAAGTAGAGTTTAACTTCGTGAATATTGCCAGAGCATTGTTTAAACAGAGTGAGCATCAGCTGTAATGACTGACGACATTCAGATATGACGATTGCTCAGCATTTATCAAGATGTAAGTAAATATGTGTCCTGCCCTGATCTTTCCACGAGTCAAACACCATCAAGCCTTCAGAGACAGTTAATATGCCTGAAGGATCAGTTAAACTTTCTCTCCTTACTTTGTTTAATAAGGAGACTGCAATCCGTTATCTAATGCAAGGTATGCAGGGAGGTGGTCAAGTGTCATCTTGCACTCAGCGAGCATCTACTATCATGCTAGCCCAAGCTTCACTCAGCGAGCATCTACTATCATGCTAGCCCAAGCTTCACTCAGCGAGCATCTACTATCATGCTAGCCCAAGCTTCACTCAGCGAGCATCTACCATCATGCTAGCCCAAGCTTCATTCAGCGAGCATCTACCATCATGCTAGCCCAAGCTTCATTCAGCGAGCATCTACCATCATGCTAGCCCAAGCTTCATTCAGCGAGCATCTACCATCATGCTAGCCCAAGCTTCATTCAGCGAGCATCTACCATCATGCTAGCCCAAGCTTCATTCAAGCGAGCATCTACCATCATGCTAGCCCAAGCTTCATTCAGCGTGCATCTACCATCATGCTAGCCCAAGCTTCATTCAGCGAGCATCTACCATCATGCTAGCCCAAGCTTCATTCAGTGAGCATCTACCCTCATGCTAGCCCAAGCTTCATTCAGCGAGCATCTACCATCATGCTAGCCCAAGCTTCATTCAGCGTGCATCTACCATCATGCTAGCCCAAGCTTCATTCAGCGTGTATCTACCATCATGCTAGCCCAAGCTTCATTCAGCGAGCATCTACCATCATGCTAGCCCAAGCTTCATTCAGCGAGCATCTACCATCATGATAGCCCAAGCTTCATTCAGGGATCTACCATCATGTACCCCAAACTTCCCCCCAGCGAGCATCTACCATCAGGTTTGGGGCCAAAAAATTATTCAACAGCATCTACCATCATGGGGCCCCCAAAAATTTATTTAGCGAGCATCACCATCAAGGGCCCCCAAAAATTTATTCAAAAGGGATCTACCATCATGCCCCCGCTTCACCCGCGGATCTTTTTATCATCTAGCCCAAGCTTCTTCAGCGAGGGATCTACCATCATCTAGCCCAAGCTTCATTCAGCGGGGATCTACCATTTTTTTCTGGGCCCCAAACTTCATTCAAAAATGCATCTACCATCATTTGCCCAAGCTTCATTCCAGCATCTACCATCATTTAGCCCAAGCTTCATTTAGCGAGCATCTACCCATGCTGGGGCCCCGGGGGATTCAGCGAGCATCTACCATCATTTACCCAAGCTTCATTTAGGAGCATCTACCATCATGCTGGGCCCCCAAAAACCCCTTCAGCGGATCTACCATCATGTTTGCCCCAAACTTCATTCAGCGAGCATCTAAAACCCCCCCTGCTAGCCCAAGCCATTGGAGCATCTACCATCAAAACTAAAAAGCTTCATTCAGCGAGGATCTACCATCAGTAGCCCCAAGCTTCACCCGCGGCATCTACCCATCATTTTGCCCAAGCTTCCCCCCAGCGGATCTACCATCATGCTAGCCCAAGCTTCATTAGGGAGCATCTACCATCATGTTTGCCCCAAAATTTTTTTTAGCAGCATCTACCATCATG
>WNWK01027199.1:0-26540 GCA_009830355.1 Cherax destructor
CTATTATGTTCGCTCTCATGACCTCCGCAATCCTTCCATGTATAGGATTGTCACAGATGTTAGTAGACGCTCGTTATTTGTTCGTCGCCCCTGTTTACTTCGTCCCTTTTCTCTTCGTCTGCATTCACTCTTGTCTTCCCTTCAGCTTCCGCCTTTATATGTTCATGTGGCTTCACCCTTTCCTCTACCCCCTTGGGAAGTTCCTGCTGGCCGTGTCTGTTCTATTCCTCTACCTTGCGCGAAAGCCCAACTACCTACGGCGGCTTCTCGCTCTTTCTTTCTAGACCATTTCCATTCTCATTCCCATGCAATCGCAGTATACACCGATGGTTCAAAGTCATCTGACGGCGTCGGATTCGCAGCAGTGTTTCCGGACAGTGTCATACGAGGGCATCTATTACCCTCGGCTAGCATATTTACGGCTGAATTGTATGCCATTCTTGTGGCACTTATCCGTATTGCATCTATGCCTGTATCACCATTTGTGGTCGTTTCAGACTCCCTTAGTGCTTTACAGGCTATCCGTAAAATTGATACACCTCACCCCTAGTTCTTCGTATCCACCTTTGGTTACGCCGTATCTTTAGCAAGCATAAAGATAGTCTTTTGTTGGGTCCCTGGTCATGTTGACGTACAGGGCAATGAACAGGCAGACACTGCTGCGCGGTCAGCAGTACATGACCTTCCAGTTTCATATAGAGGTGTTCCTTTTACGGACTATTTTGCGGTCATTGCTACCCACCTTCGCACCCGTTGGCAACAACGCTGGTCTGACCTGCTGAATAACAAACTTCATTCTATTAAACCGGTTATAGGTTTCTGGCCTCCTTCTTGTCACCAATGTCGAGGTTGGGAGACTACACTCTCCCGTCTTCGCATCGGCCACACTCGTCTTACTCACGGGTATCTCATGGAGAGGCTCCCTGCCCCTCTCTGTGACCATTGTCAGGTTCCAGTGTCTGTTCGACATATTCTGCTGGACTGCCCACTCTATCAACGAGCACCCAGAATTTACCTCCAACGACGTCTTCGCTCTGCGGCCCTTTCTTTACCTTACCTTCTTGCAGATGGACCCTCCTTTAATCCTGACTCTCTTGTTGACTTTTTGACAGAAACTGACTTACTACACAAACTCTGAAGATTATACCTCTAGCACCTCCCTCAGTCCCTTCTACCTCGATCTCTTGCTACCCTCTATCCCTGCACTATCCACCGTCATGCTGCACTCCATACCCTACCAATCATCCCTTGTGGTTTAGCGCTTCTTTTGATTATAATAATAATAATCCTTCTTACAACCCACTCTCCCTGCATCCTACAATAACCTGCAGCGCTGTATAACCCTGTGGTTTAGCGCTTCTATTTGATTATAATAATAATAATAGGCCTGTATACCATGTACATATACAGTGGTACCTCTACTTACGAGCAGCTCCCAACTCGAACAATTATGTAAGTGTATTTTTGTAGGTGCTTTTGTAAGTGTGTTTTTGGGGGTCTGAAATGGATTAACCTAATTTTCATTATTTCTTATGGGAAAAAAATCCTTCGGTATCGGCACTTGAATAGCCGACTGGAACGAATTTTGCTCGTAAGTAGAGGTACCACTGTACTTGTAGTAAATAAAGATATTGTATTAAAGGAATTATTTTTTTAACTGAAAATATATTGTATTAAGTAAATCTTAATTTCCCATAGAAGCCTTTGTTGTAACTCGAGATGGGGACCAGGACAATAATAATCCAAATTTAGTCTCAATTTTTTCAATGATGAAATTTCTAAAATATGTACTCACTAGATACGGGTTCATTGTTTAACACTTTCAGGGTCAGGGCTCCTACTCTCAAACTTGCTCTCAGGGTCGAAGATTTAAAAAAAAAAAAAAATTCTTACAGAATTAATCAGTATATTGTTGTGGGTGTAATAAAAAAAAATTCCCATCAGTACTTACCGAGATAGAGGCGTGAAGTTGAGAAAGTGACCGGCTGGCAGTAACATTGGTAACTACTGCACAATCTGTATTGTTTTTTTAGTTTTATTGCAAATTTTAATTTTCTTTTCTAATTTTTTATTTTTTTCAAGTAACTTTTGTGGTCTAAGAGACCAATATAATGCAAAATGTATACAGTAATACCTTGGTACTTGAACAGCTCCCAACTCGAACAATTTGGTATTCGAACGCTTTGTTCGGTAAAAAAATTGCTTGGTAGTCGACCGTTTGCTCGGCACTCGACCAAACACGACCTGCCAGAACATGTAAGCTGAGACAGGTCATATGTGGGGTATTCCCGCCTGAAACAATTGGTTAGAGTCGCAATACAGATGAAAAAAGAACTCATAGCGAAATATGAAAGCAGTGCTCATGTGTCTACGACACTAAAAAAATAAAAGGCTGATGTTGCAAAAGGAGTGAAAGCGGTTAAGAAACAAAAGACCACAAACAATTAAAGAGGTTGAGAAACTGTTGTTGATTTGGATCAATGAAAAATAGTTAGCTGGTGATAGTGTTTCTGAGACCTTCATTTGCGAAAAAGCAAAACATCTGCACTCCGATCTCTTGAAAAACACTCCTGGAATGAGTGCTGATACAGGTAGTGAAGTGTTCAAAGCCAGTCATGGGTGGTTTGAGAAATTTAAGAAGAGAAGTGGCATACACTGTATAGTGAGGCATGGGGAGGCTGCTAGTTCTGACAAAGATGCTGCTGAGAAATACGTCGGTGAGTTTAGTGACTATGCAGAGGCTGAGGGTTTTATTCCCCAAGTGTTCAATTGTGATCAGACAGGTTTATTTTGGGAAAAAATGCCAAACAGAACTCTATATCATGAGAGACGTCATTGCCAGGACACAAGCCAATGAAGGACAGACTCACTCTTTTATTGTGTGGGAATGCAAGTGGTGGTTTAAGAGTGAAGCCTTTGCTTGTCTATCACTTGGAGAACCTGGGTTTTTTAAGAAAAATAATGTTAGAAAAAGTAAATTAAATGTGATGTGGAAAGCTAACAGTCTAAAACGGATTAATCTAATTTACCTTATTCCGTATGGGAAAAATTCGTTCGGTACTTCAACAGATCGGCACTCGAACAGTCTTCTGGAACAAATTAAGTTTGAGTACCAAGGTACATACTACTGTATCCACTTGTTGTATACAACATAATAGCTACTAATATTCTTCTTTCAACAAACCGGTCGCATCCCACAGAGGTAAGGTGGCTCAAAAAGAAAAACGAAAGTCTCTTTTTAACTTAAGTAATGTATACAGGAGAAGGGTTACTAGCCCCTTGCTTCCAGCATGTTAGTCGCCTCTTATGACACGCATGGCTTACGGAGGAAAAATTCTGTTCCACTTCCCCAGGGAGATAAGAGGAAATATACAAGAACAAGAACTAGTAAGAAAGAAGAAAACCCAGAGGGGGGTGTATATATATGCTTGTACATTCATGTGTAGTGTGACATAAGTGTAAGTAGAAGTAGCAAGACGTGCCTAAAATCTTGCATGTTTATGAGACAGAAAAAAGACGCCAGCAATCCTACCATCATGTAAAACAATTACAGGCTTCCGTTTTACACTCACTTGGCAGGACGGTAGTACCTCTCTGGGCGGTTGCTGTCTACCAACTACTAATACTGTCATCATTATATTTCTTACAAAACTTGTTTACACAAACAAGTAAAAATACTCCTTATTACTAATGTTGTCATATATACAGTGGTACCTCTACTTAAGAGCAGCTCCCAACTCGAACAATTATGTAAGTGTATTTTTGGGGGTCTGAAATGCATTAATCTAATTTTTATTATTTCTCATGGGAAAAAATTCCTTCGGTATCGGCACTTGAATACCCGTGTGGAAAGAATTTTGCTCGTAACTCGAGGTACCACTGTATACACATATTCAATCACTGGACATGTTCTTAGAACTGCTGCAGTTTGTGGAACTCTTTGAAACATGGCCTCATGCACAGAGGTGTTTTACACTCCTCGCACATAAAACGAGTGTCTGTGTTTTTGTGGACATACAAAACATCTCTTCTGAGACCATTTCTTCTTAGTAGGAGGCAGTTGTATTAGGTAGTGAACACCATGCCTCAAATGAGAGGGTATTTGGTGATCAGCTCCTAGGCAGTTTTGAATTGCAGGTGTTGTTACCTGGTACTTGAATATTATTTGTCTGACGACGGAGAAACAAAATTCGGCATACGGTGGTCTGTTTCTGGTCCTCATCTTATATATAGTATAAGCATTGAGTGTGAAAATGTCTACAAATTTGAAAGAGTTTCATTTACCTCTTATAACTCTTGCGAACATAATCAGCAAACCCAATTTGCATGTCATATATGTCCACTAAACACACATTGAGGGTGTAGTCAATCACAGCCACAGGTTTTACAATGGGTTCATTGGTCTCTCTATTCTGCCTGCCACTGTCATTTTGTTTTGGTGAATTGATGTCAACAATGTGATATCTCATCTGTCATGTCACCATAATGACATGTGTCACTGGCAGCAAACACCTGCACCTCACCACTTCGAGTGCCTGTGTTGAACCTGGGCATATGTGTACAATTTGCACGCACTACATTGTACTGCTGCTTTTTGATTATAAGAATAATGTACTCCACATGTTTGTCATGTTCACTCACAAGAAATCACTGAGTAAGGGGCTTGTGTACCAGTTATCAGTATATAATGTTTTACCCTTATCAAGATATGGTTCCA
The DNA here is from genome assembly GCA_009830355.1 of Cherax destructor. Taxonomy (NCBI): domain Eukaryota; kingdom Metazoa; phylum Arthropoda; class Malacostraca; order Decapoda; family Parastacidae; genus Cherax; species Cherax destructor. The sequence goes on from WNWK01027199.1 coordinate 4,718, forward strand.
TCATTGTTTTACCCAAGATACCCAATAACTTCCTGGTATCTTTCAATGTATAACTTCCAGTGTACACAATTATGTCTAATACTAGACCACTTTCACAAACACAAAGCACAAACAGCTTGATACCAAAGCGTTTCCTCTTGCTTAGTATATACTGCTTGAACAACAGTCTACCTTTGAACAAAATCAAAGACTCATCAATAACAAACTTCCTGAAGGGATAAAAATACATACTGAACTTTTGTTTCAGATACATAAATGCATTTCTAATCTTGTATAACCTGTCATTTCTGTCAGGTCGTGTTTTGTCTGAGAAGTGTAGCATATGTAAGGGTAGGATAAATTGGTTCACTGGCATAATACCACTGAAGGTTAGGGTTGAAATTCGTGATCTGTCGATCAGTATGACTTGATACTGTACTTATACACATGTGGTATAAGAATTATTGTGGCAAAAAAAAAAAAAATGCATCTCAGCCACAGTGGTCTCCTTCCATTGTAGTCATGATTTTGGTGAAACAAGTGTGTTTGCCATGGGATAATCGAAGTATGTGTTACTTTCCTGACAATAATTTCCATCTGGGGTTGATCAAAAAATAGTTCAACACATTATAGTTCACTGGCATTGTTACCAAGGGTACAAGATGGCCAGATTCCATTTTGAGCTTCATCAAATTTATGGGGATTGGGAACAAATTTGGCACCCTGCTGCCAATCCCAGATGCAGTCTGCTGGTGGGTACTGGATATTGATAGCTGGTTGTGGTTGTGCGCGTTGTGTGTGAGTGGTTGAGGCTGGCCTTGGTTGTGGATGTGCTGAGTCAGCAGCATGGGTCCCAGCCTGGGATGCTGTGGGTGCCACATCCCGTGTGGCACCACCACCACATACATGTACTGCTACATGCGGTCAATTATCCATCCCAATTGTAGCCACATCACTGTCGCTTTCACTGTCTATTCCTGGTGTAGGGCCACAGGATGTACTCCGTCCCCTTGGAATAGCGTAGGGCACACTACCAGACCACGTGTGATGTCATATAAATTGATGCTTCACTGGTGAACATTCTTCCTCGCTGTCGCTACTTGAATGGTCATCGATAGCAAGGAAGTCACAGTCAATATCACTATCATCACTACTGCTGACATCAATGACATACGTACAATGAAACCTCAGTTTTTGTCATTAATTTGTTCCAGAAAGTCTGACAAAAATCAAATTCGACGAAAACTGAAGCAGTATTTCCCATAAGAAATAATGTAAATCCAATTAATCCATTCCAGACACCCAAAAGTATTAACAAAATATACATTTTATAAAGAATAACTATAGTTTTACATACAGAAAACAATGAGAACTAAATACAATGAAGTAATGAAATGGATAAATGAACATTTAATATCACTTTTACCTTCATTGAAGAGACTTGTTGGCGTATGGAAGATGCGAGGAGGGAAGAGGGAGGAGGAGAGGTTATTGGTTAGAAGGTGAATCCCCCTCCATAAGGACTTCACGTATCAAGTCCCTATCCGGGGTTACTTCCCTTCTTTGTCTTTTACTGGCACTGGACCCCTGTCGCACAAAAAATCTGTCCATAGAGGTCTGTTTCTGGTGTCTCTTAAGATTTGCCTAAAATGGGACAAGGCATTGTCATTGAACATGTTGCAGACATGGCTTACAACAGCTTTGTTAGGGTGATATTTCTCCACAAAACTTTGCAACTCACTACACTTTGCACACATGTCCTTAATCACTGAAGAAGGCACATTCTTCCCTCTCTTCCTCCTCCTCTGAAGAAATTTCCTCAGCTGCGATCTATTGCTGTTCCAGTTGAAAGTGTTGCAGCTGGTCGTCCACCAACTCTTCCACATCCTGGCCACTCACATCCAACCCCACCTACTTCCTCAAAGACACAATTCTATCATGTTTCTCGCCTTCTTTATCAAAGGGCTGGACTTTCTTTGGCCCCATGGTAGCTTATTTAACAGTTGCACTCAATAAACAAGCACCAAAAAAAAAGGATTATTATGAAAATGTTTTAGATGAACGTGCAGGATAATGCTCACTCGACGAGAAACAAAGTCAGACTGACTCAGAACGCGTGGGATACTTTGTGTGGGCGCAGGCAGGCGGACATGTCTGGTACGACGGACCAACGAAAACCGAATCGTCGAAAACCGAATTCGACGAAAACCAGGGCAAACAAAAACCGAAGGTTCCACTGTACTACTACAGTGAACCCCCGAGTAACGAACAAAATTCATTCCAGAAGCCTGCTCAAGTGGCATTACCGAACGAATTTACTCCCTTAAGAAATAATGTCAAGTAGGTTAGTCCATTTCAGACCCCCAAAAATACACTTACAAAAGCACTTACAATATTATACAGTACTTACATAATTGTACGATTTCCGGGGTGTTCGTAACTCGGGGGTCCACTGTATATAGAAAGCTGCTTGTAATGCAGAGCATTTCAGGCAAATTAGGTCAGTTTTGTCCTAGGATGCGACCCACACCAGTTGACTAACTCCCAGGTACCCATTTTACTGATGGGTGAACATAGACAACCGGTGTAAAGAAATACGCCCAATGTTTCTACCCTCGCTGGGAATCGAACCCAGACATTCGCCGTGTAAAGCGAGAGCTTTAGCCACCAGGCCTCGGGACACCAAAAAAGTGCTATATAGTATGTTCTCTATCTCTCTCCTCGAACATTATCTATCCCAGATGTTGTGCTTCTGGTTTCTTCCTTACTGCCACCTATTCTGTTATTAGGTGATTTTAAAGCTCACCATTTCCTCTGGGGGTCTTACTGTGACTCCTGCGGCAATCAGTTAGAGGCTCTTCTCACTTCTCTTCCTCTCAATGTTTTAAATAAGGGTACGCCCACCCATTTTGACCCTTGAACTCGATCTCTCTTGCACTGATCTCTCGGTTTGCTCCTCGTCAACTGCACTTTACTTTACCTGGTTTGTGCTCCCAGATTTACATGATAGCGATCATTGTCCTATCCTCCTTACTTCCCGTTCATATTCTCACCCTCCTTGAAGATCACGTTGGCAATTTGAAAGAGTGAATTGGGACCTGTACTCGTGCCAAACTGCTTGTAGTGAGGACCCTTCTTCGTCCTCTACTGATGAGCTGTTATTTTCAACTTCAGTTTTAACTGCAGCTTCACATTCTATACCACAAACCTCGAGCAGACATTCTCAGAAATGCGTGTCTTGATCTCCCGCTTGTGCTAGTGCAGTACATTTAAAATGTGCTGCATGGGGCCGATATCGTTACAATAGGACCACAGAGCATCTCCTTGATTTTAAACGGACGAGAGTGGTCGTCTGACATGTCATTCGTCAAGCTAAACGTACTTGCTGGAAGGATTATGTTTCTACCATTACTTCGATTTCCTCTATCAGTGCAGTTTGGAAAAAAGTGCAGAAATTGAGTAGCAAGTAATCTGCAGACCCGACTCCCATTCTCCAGGTTGCTGGTGTCAAGTGTTGCAAATCCTCTTGAAGTTGCCACAGAAATTGGAAATCATCTTATCAGTATCTCTGAAGGGCTCTATCTATGCCCCTCATTTCTTTCCTCCAAGCCTGCCAGAGAGTTACTGCTCTTAGACTTTTCTTCAAGCAGAGAAGAGACTTATAATGTGCCTTTTACTTATAGAACTAGAGTCCGCACTTTCCGCTTGCCAATCAGCAGCTGGGCCTGATGACATTCATATTCGTATGCTTCAGCATTTTCATCCATCAGCCCTTGCAGTCCTCTTACGTCTTTTCAATCTTATTTGGGCGCAAGGAGTTCTTCTCCAGCTATTGAAATTTGCCACAGTTCTACCTTCTCGTAAACCAGGTACTTCAGAACATGATACCTCGCACTATCATCCCATTGCACTTACCAGTGCAGTTTGCAAGGTGATGGGACGTCTGATAAATAGACGTTTGGGGTGGCATTTAAAGACACACAATAGTCTCTTCCCTCGTCAATATGGCTTTTGTAATGGCCACTACTATTGACCCCTTACTCCTCTTAGATACCTATGTTCGTAATGCCTTTGCTAGTAACCACTCCATTAAAGCAGTCTTTTTTTATCTTGAAAAGGCATATGACACTACCTGGATTCCACTGCTGACCTTGCTGCTGGTAAGACAGTTTCTCTACTCTCAAGAAGTCTCCTTTCGATACCCGCTGGGGAGGGGAATTTTTACACACTACAAGGACACTGTATGTAGATGAATGGTTCAGAAAACCGACAAGTTATAAATTAGACACATGCAACACTTGGGTATCTTTATTGAGGAAACGTTTCGCCACACAGTGGCTTCATCAGTCCAATACAAAGTAGAAAGGTGTAAGGAGAGGAAGAGTTTGAGGTTATCAGTCCCTCGGCCTGGAGTCGATGTGTTCAGTCCATCAATCTTGTTAGAAGTGCAGCACAAGGCCGTAGAGGTGGCTTATATGCTGTAAACAGGTGAGGTGAAGCAGCAGGAGGCGGGGTCATAGTGGTACCATTCACTATTCGAAGTAGGTCTTCGTCCAAAGGTTGGACAAGTGTTGAAGAATTCGTTTGTATCAAGATCCCATATAAGCCACCTCTACGGCCTTGTGCTACACTTCTAACAAGATTGATGGACTGAACACATCGACTCCAGGCCGAGGGACTGATAACCTCAAACTCCTCCTCTCCTTACACCTTTCTACTTTGTATTGGACTGATGAAGCCACTGTGTGGCGAAACGTTTCCTCAATAAAGATACCCAAGTGTTGCATATGTGTCTAATTTATAAGGACACTGTACTCTTCCACGATGTTTCATCGTGTTAAGAGTAAATCTGCAAGTTCTGTGGTGAATGATGCCTTAAAGCTTGCACTTGTGGCTTCCCTTAAAAGCAGCCTGCAGGTCAAGTTCTCCAGCATCTCGATCCTGAAGGACACCTTCCTTGTCGCCTGTAATTGCGATGAGGAAGCCGAAAAAATCCTGTCTACTACTGCCATCAAAACTCTGCGTGACCGAGGCTTTGATACCTCCACCACTCGTTACTTGAAGGCTAAACCTTCTGTCTTCATGATACGTCTTTATAGAATCGTCACCGCCCTCTCAAGTGAAGAACTCAAGTCATCCATTGAGGAAAAGAACATCTGGGCTTTGGTGGAAACCATTACCAAGATACCAAACGCCTCATCTATGATCAAGATCACCTTCAACGAACGAACAAAGACTCACAGGTAAGACCTATGTGGGTGAAAGGGAGATTTGGAAAGAGGAAGATAAGTGGGTGAGAGAAAGGTATAAGAGAATGGAGAAAAAGGGACAGGGCTAAACCCAGCTGCATAGCGTTGGTTATACCTGGAGAGGGTTCCGGGGGTCAACGCCCCTGCGGCCCGGTCTGTGACCAGGCCCCATGGTGGATCAGGGCCTGATCAACCAGGCTGTTACTGTTGGCTGCACGCAAACCGACGTACGAACCCCAGCCCGGCTGGTCAGGTACTGACTTTAGGTGCTTATCCAGTGCCTGCTTGAAGACAGCCAGGGGTCTATTGGTAATCCCCCTTATGTATGCTGGAAGGCAGTTGAATAGTCTTGGGCCCCTGACATTTATTGTGTTGTCTCTGGCAAGGTAGAGGGAATAGTTGCTGGGCCGTGCTGCCTGCAAGAAAGTGTTTGGTGCAATGGTAGTACTGGACTAGTTTGGGAGGCAAAGGACATTCACACAGGTGTTAGCACAACGTCAAGGCTGGTTTGCTGTTGTCTGCTTCTCAAATGCATGATATGGGTTGTAGAGGGGGAGACATGGAAGTTGGTTTGGTAAAACGGACGTCTTTTAAGGTCCATCCCTGCAGAGGGCAGGGCAGAGGTTGAGAATTAAAGGTTAGGGGTAAGGCTTAGGAGTAGAGAGGAGGAGGAGCAGGATTGTATAGGGATTGGAAGAGGTTTAGTGTGTTGTTTGATCGATCACCTTCAAAGACATCGCTATGGCTACCCAAGCTCTATCTGATGGACTGGCCATTTCATACTACTTTATTCACCCTAGCCACATCGAGCCTGAACGTTTTAAACATATCTCTCCCTGCTGGACCTGCTATTCATGTAACCACATTACAAAGGACTGCCCCATCAAGAACAGAAAGTTTTTGCACCAACTGTGGAATTGAAGGACACGACTATAAAGCCTGCACCACTATCAACTCTACCCCATCATACCCTAGCAAACAAGTGCCCACTGAGAAAAGAAGTTGTGACCAAAATAATTAAAAAAGAAAATAGGAACTCTTTTAGATCGCCTAAATATGCTGCAATCATGAAACTTCAGACTGATACTGCTAAGATTCTTCAAGCTACTCAACAGACCACTCTACCCAGCCACTCACTCTCTCCATTTCCTGACGGTGCTCCCTCCAAGGTGTGGTACTGTATGGTGTATGCACGCCTTGCAAATGCAGCAAACCCGGGCACTTTCAACATCACCATCAACGAACTATTCCGTCTGAACATGCCTGCCTTCAATTTCCCGGACTCCACACCTTCAGCCGACATCCTCAGATCCCAAAGTCGTGAACTTTACTGCACCTGCAGACCTGTCTCCTTCTGCCCAAGCAACTGTTTTTGAATCTTCTATAACCACCTCCACCGCCGACAACACTGTTTATTCTGCCTCAACCACCGCCTCCCGTCTCCCAACCTGTTGATACACCACCAATACTCAGTGAGTTTGACACCAAGACTCAGGGAGTTTGACACCAGTCTGTCCATCTATCATCATTCTATCATGCAGGAGGAGCCACATGTCTATGGTGCATCCAACAAAATAAGCAGACTCTTGGATGTCACTACCGCCCGCCTCCGGCTGGGTTACAAGTATCTTTGGCAGGTTAAATCACCACCACCAGATGTAGACCAAACAAGATGTAAACTTTGCCAGTTGGATTATTGTCACACCCTGCGTCATTATGTACTGGAGTGCGATAAAATTAATGAATTCAGAGACTACTCATTCAGAAATGTTCAAGATATGTCAAAGTATTTTATCCACAGTGGTATATTACAGACCATTCTGGAAAAATACCCTGACTTTGCTCCCTGTAAATAAAGCATTGACACGCGTGTGTGTGTGTGTACTCACCTAGTTGTACTCACCTAGTTGTGGTTGCAGGGGTCGAGTCAAAGCTCCTGGCCCCGCCTCTTCACTGGCCGCTACTGGGTCACTCTCCCTGCGCCATGAGCTTTATCATACCTCTGCTTAAAGCTATGTATAGAGCCTGCCTCCACTACATCGCTTCCTAAACTATTCCACTTCCCGACAACTCTGTGACTGAAGAAATACTTCCTAACATCTCTGTGATTCATCTGAGTCTTCAACTTCCATCTGTGTCCCCTTGTTGTTGTGTCCCATCTCTGGAACATTCTGTCTCTGTCCACTTTGTCAATTCCTCTCAGTATCTTATATGTTGTTATCATGTCTCCCCTATCTCTCCTGTCCTCCAGTGTCGTCAGGTCGATTTCCCTTAACCTCCCTCGTAGGACATACCCCTTAGCTCCGGGACTAGTCTTGTTGCAAACCTTTGCACTTTCTCGAGCTTCTTCACATGCTTGGCTAGGTGTGGGTTCCAAACTGGTGCTGCATACTCCAATATGGGCCTAACGTACACAGTGTACAGGGTCCTGAACGATTCTTTATTAAGATGTCGGAATGCTGTTCTTAGGTTTGCTAGGCGCCCATATGCTGCAGCAGTTATTTGGTTGATGTGCGCCTCAGGAGATGTGTCTGGTGTTATACTCACCCCAAGATCTTTTTCCTTGATTGAGGTTTGCAGTCTCTGGCCCCCTAGGCTGTACTCCGTCTGCGGTCTTCTTTGCCCTTCCCCAATCTTCATGACTTTGCACTTGGTGGGGTTGAACTCCAGGAGCCAGTTGCTGGACCAGGCTTGCAGGCTGTCCAGATCCCTTTGTAGTTCTGCCTGGTCCTCGTCCGATTGAATTCTTCTCATCAACTTCACATCATCTGCAAACAGGGACACTTCGGAGTCTATTCCTTCCGTCATGTCGTTCACAAATACCAGAAACAGCACTGGTGTGTATGTATGTGTGTATGTGTATGTGTGTATGTATATACATGTATGTGTGTGTATGTGTGTGTGTATATATGTATGTGTATATGTATATGTGTGTGTGTGTGTGTGTGACCCATTATTATTATTATTATAATCAATGTGTGTGACCCAACAATTAAAATTTGCACCAATAACTCATTACAGTTGTGGCTGGGTGTAGACTAATAGATTGCTCATTGCTTTATAATTTGTTCATGAGTGCAACCATGTACAGACGTAAGTAAATTTACTTACATGATTCATTACCTTGTAACTAGTGAATTAATTACCATTGTACCTTGTTCAGCTATCAAAACTTTGGGGCCCAGTCTCTGGACCCTCTATATACCTCTGTAATCTGCAAATACCTTTGTAACTTGTCATGATTGTGACCATCTGAGTTCATTACCTTTGTAACTTGCTCAGCTATCAAACTTTGAGGTCCAGTCCCTGGACCCATTATGTACCTCTGTAATCTTTTGACTACCGCCCACAGGATGGGTATGGGGTGCATAATAAAGATATCAAACTAACTAACTAACTACTCCTCTCCACTGTTCCTGCCGACCCACCATCACCTCCCAGCACTATACCTGGAGTCTACCTGGAGAGAATTCCAGGGGTCAACGCCCCCGCGGCCCGGTCCGTGACCAGGCCTCTTGTTGGACCAGAGCCTGATCAACCAGGCTGTTACTGCTGGCCGCACGCAGTCCAACGTACGAACCACAGCCCGGCTGATCAGGTACCGACTTGAGGTGCCTGTCCAGTGCCTGCTTGAAGACAGCCAGGGGCTTGTTGGTAATCCCCCTGATGTATGCTGGGAGGCAGTTGAACAATCTTGGGCCCCTCACACTTATTGTGTTGTCCCTCAACGTGCTAGTGGCACCCCTGCTCTTCATTGGGGGAATGTTACATCGCCTGCCGAGTCTTTTGCTTTCGTAGGGAGTGATTTTTGTGTGCAAGTTTGGTACTAAGCCCTCGAGAATTTTCCATGTGTATATAATAATGTATCTCTCCCGCCTGCGTTCTAGAGAGTACAGGTTTAGGAACTTCAAGCGTTCCCAGTAGTTGAGGTGGTTTATCGCACTTATGCGTGCCGTGAAGGTTCTCTGCACATTTTCAAGGTCAGCAATTTCACCCGCCTTGAAAGGTGCAGTTAGTGTGCAGCAATATTCCAGCCTAGATAGAACAAGCGATCTGTAAAGTGTCAACATGGGCTTGGCATCCCTGGTTTTGAAGGTTCTCATTATCCATCCTGTCATTTTTCGAGCAGATGCAATTGCTACATTGTTATGGTCCTTGAAGGTGAGATCCTCTGACATGAACACTCCCAGGTCTTTGACATTAGTTTTTCGCTCTATTGTGTGGTTGGAATTAGTTTTGTACTCCGATGAGATTTTAATTTCTTCACGTTTTCCGTATCTGAGTAATTGAAATTTCTCATCATTGAACTTCATATTGCTTTCTGCAGCCCATTTAAAGATTTGGTTTATGTCTGCTTGGAGTCTTGCAGTGTCTTCAACGGTGGACACTGTCATACAGATTCGGGTGTCATCTGCAAGGAAGACACAGCACTGTGGCTTATATCCCTGTCAATGTCTGATATGAGGATGAGGAATAGGATGGGAGCAAGTACTGTGCCTTGTGGAACAGAGCTTTTCACAGTAGCTGCCTCAGACTTTACTCTGTTGACTACTACTTTTTGTGTTCTATGTGTTAGGAAATTATAAATCCATCTACCAACTTTTCCTGTTATTCCTTTATCACGCATTTTGTGTGCTATTACACCATGGTCACACTTGTCAAAGGCTTTTGCAAAATCTGTGTATATAACATCTGCATTCTGTTTATCTTCTAGAGCATCCAGGACCTTGTCGTAGTGGTCCAGTAGTTGGGACAGACAGGAGCGGCCTGCTCTAAACCCATGCTGTCCTGGGTTGTGCAATTGATGGGTATCAAGATGGGTGGCGATCTTGCTTCTTAGAACCCTTTCAAAGATTTTTATGATATGGGACGTTAGCGCAATTGGTCTGTAGTTCTTTGCTATTGCTTTACTGCCCCCTTTGTGGAGCGGGGCTATGTCTGTTGTTTTTAGTAGCTGCGGGACGATCCCAGTGTCCATGCTCCCTCTCCATAGGATGTTAAAAGCATGTGATAGGGGCTTCTTGCAGTTCTTGATGAACACGGAGTTCCATGAGTCTGGGCCTGGAGCGGAGTGCATGGGCATGTCATTTATTGCCTTTTCAAAGTCATTTGGCGTAGTGATGATGTCAGAAAGGCATGCGTCTGTCAAGTTCTGTGGCACTCTCATGAAAAAATCATTTAGGTTTTCGATTTTCAGTCTGGTTAGTGGCTCGCTAAAGACTGAGTCATACTGGGATTTAAGTAACTCACTCATTTCCTTGCTGTCATCTGTGTAGGACCCATCCGGTTTAAGTAGGGGCCCAATACTGGTTGTTGTTCTCGACTTTGATTTTGCATAGGAAAAGAAATACTTAGGGTTTCTTTCAATTTCATTTATGGCTCTTAGTTCTTCCCGTGTCTCTTGATTCCTATAAGATTCCTTTAGTTTTAATTCGATGTTTGCTACTTCTCTGACTAGTGTCTCCCTACGTATTTCAGAGATATTGGCCTCCTGTAGCCGCTCCGTTATTGTTGACTCACCCACCGAATCCTCTTCCGAATTAGTTGTTGTTGACTCCAGTACACCCTCATGGGAAAACCTTACCTTCTACACTTCTCCATCTAACGCTGACACCATGACCTGCACTGAGCTCTACAAAGGCCTTGGTGATGAAACTGTCAAGTTTGCTTGCTTGCCACCTCTTCACTTCACACTTACCCAAGTTCTGAAATTCCTCAAGCCTCTACGTTTCACCTTTGGAAACAAGACGAAATTTTACCACCTCTCTAGGAGCAGTTTCAAAAATTTTGAAAATGGCTCCTCTAAAAACCTGCCTCCTTAATCACGTCGAATAACACCACCAGTGAGCTGCCCACTGATGTTCCTACCTGCCTGCCCTGTCCTGCGACCTAGCCTGCTGCCAGCTTCCCAAGACTCAAGACCTCCAACCACCACAAGACCGTTGAAACAGAGCCTGCTCCTCCTGTTTCTCCATTCTGTCTCACGAGTGCCTAGCTGCTGGGTTAAGCCCTGGCACTTTCTCTGACTGTGAACACTCCTCTACAACGCTATTCTTCGCTTGTGCCATCTTCCCAGCTCACCCCGCATGGGGTCTTACCTAAACTCTGTTGCTGTTGTTGGCCCAAGCTCACTCTTTAGGCCTCCGAGGCAATCTGCCATTTTTCCTTACAAACTTATCTGAAAGACATTTTCATGTTCGGGTTAAATTTGCTTTCCCCGGACTCTGTCCAAGCTGAGGTGTCCCTCAGGGATGTGTCCGTAGCACCACAATTTTTTCCTTGCTAGAAATGATCTGGCATCTGTTCTCCCAACTAATATTTGGTCATCACTATGTTGATGAATTCGCTATAGCTTGTGCAGGCGCTGACTGTCGCCTAGTAGCAGCCTCACTCCAGAATGCTGTCAACCATGTTCCCTATTGGGCCACTGCTCATGGGTTTAAATATTTATATGCACAAAACAGTGCTGCACCAACGTAAGAGAATAATCCTTCGTTTCTATATAACTTATTATATGATTACTGAGTACAAATAGGCCTATATAGGGAAAATAATTGATTTTGATGATGTGATTGAAGGCAAGGAAATGTAAGATCAGATTCACTGAGATGTTACCTGTACTCAAGGTCAAATCGAAACTAGTGTTTCTCTGATATTGCAATGTTTTTCTTTATTTTCAATTTTTTTTTGTTTTTTTTTGCATTGTTGAAGATGAATAAATGTAGGATCTGTTGCTGTACTCAAAGTGGTATTTGAGTTTACGTTTCCTCAATATTACTACGATTATTTATTTTATCATTAATAAAGTTGAGAAGTATTCTCCTGTTTAGTTTATGGCCCTTAAACGTTCTCATTGTTAAACATTAGTCATTAGTCATGCAGTAGTGACGTAACTGGAGTTTACTCCCCCCATCCCCCCGCCCTTGCATTTCATGGGGGTGACACCAAAGATTCCGCCCCGGGTGACACCAACCCTAGCGACGCCTCTGCACTCCTCCATTTTAGGTGTCTCAAGTTGAACTCTCCTAGTAGCAAGATGTTTGGGGCAGGAGTTGGGAGATTTTTCCAGACAGTGGTCAATTTTCACAAGCTGCTCCCGGAAATGCTGGGAACTTGCATCTGGAGGCTTGTTAGTTAGTTAAATATCTTTATTATGCACCCTATACCCATCCTGTGGGCGGTAGTCAAAAAATTACAGAGGTACATAATGGGTCCAGGGACTGGGCCCCAAAGTTTTGATAGCTGAGCAAGTTACAAAGGTAATAAACTCGGGTAGATCTGGTCACAATCATGACAAGTTACAAAGGTATTTACAGATTACAGAGGTACATAATGGGTCCAGAGACTGGGCCCCAAAGTGGAGGCTTGTACACAACCACAATGACAAGGTTTTGGTTTTCAATCTTTACCTCCAAAACTTCAACTACATCATTTGAGGTGTTTAGTAGTTCTGAGCAAATGAGCGACTATGACAAGTTGCTTTCAGGAAGGTAATGTGAGGTTTCCAAGATAACCGGCAGTCAAACAGTAGGCCGAGAAATCTGACCATATCTTTCAGGGATACGTAAGCCATACAGGTACAATGGGGTATCAGGGACGATTGAACGTCTGGTGAAAGTAATTTGGTGTGTTTTAACAATATAAAATTTAAACCCATGAGCAGTGGCCCAATGGGGAACATGGTTGACAGCATTCTGGAGTGAGGCTGCTACTAGGCGACAGTCAGCGCCTGCACAAGCTATAGCGAAGTCATCAACATAGTGATGACCAAATATTAGTTGGGAGAACAGATGCCAGATCATTTCTAGCAAGGAAAAAATTGTGGTGCTACGGACACATCCCTGAGGGACACCTCAGCTTGGACAGAGTCCGGGGAAAGCAAATTTAACCCGAACATGAAAATGTCTTTCAGGTAAGTTTGTAAGAAAAAATGGCAGATTGCCTCGGAGGCCTAAGGAGTGAGCTTGGGTCAACAACAGCAACAGAGTTTAGGTAAGACCCCATGCGGGGTGAGTTGGGAAGATGGCACAAGCGAAGAATAGCGTTGTAGAGGAGTGTTCACAGTCAGAGAAAGTGCCAGGGCTTAACCCAGCAGCTAGGCACTCGTGAGACAGAATGGAGAAACAGGAGGAGCAGGCTCTGTTTCAACGGTCTTGTGGTGGTTGGAGGTCTTGAGTCTTGGGAAGCTGGCAGCAGGCTAGGTCGCAGGACAGGGCAGGCAGGTAGGAACATCAGTGGGCAGCTCACTGGTGGTGTTATTCGACGTGATTAAGGAGGCAGGTTTGTAGAGGAGCCATTTTAAAAAAAATTGAAACTGCTCCTAGAGAGGTGGTAAAATTTCGTCTTGTTTCCAAAGGTGAAACGTAGAGGCTTGAGGATTATTATTATTATTATTATTATAATCAAATAGAAGCGCTAAACCACAGAGGCTTGAGGAATTTCAGAACTTGGGTAAGTGTGAAGTGAAGAGGTGGCACGCAAGCAAACTTGACAGTTTCATCACCAAGGCCTTTGTAGAGCTCAGTGCAGGTCATGGTGTCAGCGTTAGATGGAGAAGTGTAGAAGGTAAGGTTTTCCCATGAGGGTGTACTGGGTCAACAACAACTTCTTCGGAAGTGGATTCGGTGGGTGAGTCAACAATAGTGCTGGGAGGTGATGGTGGGTCGGCAGGAACAGTGGAGAGGAGTATTGGTGGTGTATCAACAGGTTGGGAGACATGGGAGGCGGTGGTTGAGGCAGAATAAACAGTGTTGTCGGCATATCCATGTCTGTATATCCATTGTATAGCTATTGAGTAAGACCTATCATAAGACTGCCTGAAAAGCCTAGGCATACCTAGGCATATTATTGGCCATCTTGTAATATCAACTTTAATGTATAACTATAAGTACCCCCCACCTTGTATTACATGAAATAAAGGATTTGAATTTGAATTTGAATTTGAATTGAATTCAGGAACAGATGCTTGGGCAGAAGGAGACAGGTCTGCAGGTGCAGTAAAGTTCACGACTTCGGGATCTGAGGATGTCGGCTGAATGTGTGGAGTCCGGGAAATTGAAGGCAGGCATGTTCAGATGGAATAGTTCGTTGATGGTGGTGTTGAAAGTGCCGGGGTTTGCTGCATTTGCAAGGTGTGCATACACCATACAGTATCACACCTTGGAGGGAGCACCGTCAGGAAATAGAGAGAGTGGGTGGTTGGGTAGAGTGGTCTGTTGAGTAGCTTGAAGAATCTTAGCAGTATCAATCTGAAGTTTCATGATTGCAGCATATTTAGGCGATCTAAAAGAGTTCTTATTTTCTTTTTTAATTATTTTGGTCACAACTTCTTTTCTCAGTGGGCACTTGTTTGCTAGGGTATGATGGGGTAGAGTTGATAGTGGTGCAGGCTTTATAAGAACATAAGAACATAAGAAAGGAGGAACACTGCAGCAGGCCTGTTGGCCCATACTAGGCAGGTCCTTCACAATCCGTCCCACTAACAGAATATTTGCTCAACCCATTTTTCAATGCTACCCAAGAAATAAGCTTTGACAATTCTACCCACTCATGCGCGAGTCCCACAGTTGGTGTAAAAACTTTCTGTTCTTGATGGGGCAGTCCTTTGTAATGTGGTTACATGAATAGCAGGTCCAGCAGGGAGAGATATGTTTAAAACGTTCAGGCTCGATGTGGCTAGGGTGAATAAAGTAGTATGAAATGGCCAGTCCATCAGATAGAGCTTGGGTAGCCATAGCGATGTCTTTGAAGGTGATCGGCCAAACAACACACTAAACCTCTTCCAATCCCTATACAATCCTGCTCCTCCTCCTCTCTACTCCTAAGCCTTACCCCTAACCTACTTGACTTGGTTCTGGCAAGCAAGGAAACCCTTGTTAATAATTTAGAAATTACAGAGGAACTCGGCTCAAGCGACCACAAGTCAATTACCTTTAGCATTGAATGGATGTATGATAGTAGGGATAATTCAGTAATGGTCCCAGATTTTCGCTTAGCAGATTATAATGGACTTAGAGAACACTTATCAACTGTGGACTGGGGTGAAGAAGAGAGGTATCAATATGACAGTTTTCAACACTATACAGGCTGCCCAAAGAACATTTATCCCGATAAAGAAATTAGATCAAGTAGAAATGCCCCAAAATGGATGAATAATAGGGTCAAATATCTTTTAGGGCAGAAGAAAGGAATTTATAGGCGCATAAAAAGAGGTGAGGGTCATCTTATAAATCAGCATACTGACATTAAGAGGGACTTTAAAAAAGGGAATAAGAAAATCTAAACGGGACTATGAAATTGTGTTGCTAGGATTAAAAAACTAACCCAAAAAGTTTTTTCCAGGTTTATAGAACAAAAGTTAGGATAAGATAGGTCCTTAAAAATAACTTTGGGCATCTTACTGACAAGGAGAATGATATGTGCTCTATTTTAATAATTATTTTCTCTCGGTTTTCACACAGGAAGACATTAATAATATCCCAGTAATTAATTTTTACAGAGGCCCAGAAGAAGATAAATTATGTAATATCACAGTCACTAGCGAAATGATTATGAAACAGCTGGACCGACTGAAACAAAATAAATCGCCGGTCCTGATGAGCTTTTGCAAGGGTTCTTAAGGAATGCAAAATGGAACTCTGTGAACCAATATCTAACATTTTTAATTTATTCTTCAAACAGGTGTAGTGTCTGATAGGTGGAAGATGGCTAATGTAATTCCTATTTTTAAAGCAGGGGACAAGTCACTCCCTGTCAAACTACCGCCCAATAAGCCTGACCTCAATTGTAGGCAAATTACTAGAGTCAATTATAGCTGATATTATTAGAAGCCATCTAGATAACCATAATTTGATTAATGATACCCAGCATGGATTCACGAGGGGCCGTTCCTGCCTATCTAATTTATTAACCTTCTTCAGAAAGCTTTGAGGCTGTTAAGAACATAAGAACATAAGAAAGGAGGAACACTGCAGCAGGCCTCTTGGCCCATACAGGCAGGTTCACACCATCCTAATAACAGAATAATTGCCAAACCTAATTTTCAATTCTACCCAAGAAATAAGCTTGAAGATTTTATTAACTCAATGAGGTCCACTCAAATTCAACCCTCTCACTCATGAATTTATCCAACCTGTTGAACTGACCCAAGGTCCTAGCTTTGACCCTCCCAGCAACTGTTCCACTCATCAACTACTTATTTCCAAACTGTATTATATCCTTTCTAAATCTAAACTTATCCAATTTGAACCATATTGCGTTCTTTCTGGAGAATATCCAAGACCTTATTTATATCCCCTTTATTAATACCCATCTTCCACTTTATACCTCGATCATGTCTCCCTCATTCTACGTCTTACAAGTGAATGTAATTTTAGGGTCTTCAATCTTTCTTCGTAAGGAAGATTTCTAATGCTATGTATTAATTTAGTCATTCTACGCTGAATGTTTTCTAACGAATTTATGTCCATTCTGTAATATGGAGACCAGAACTGAGCTGCAATCTAGGTGAGGCCTTACTAATGATGTATAAAGCTGTATAACCTCTGGACTCTGTTGCTAACAAATTTTTGATATAAACCTGTAATCTATTTGCCTTATTACGTACGCTTAGGCATTGCTGTCTTGGTTTAAGGTTGCTGGGGTTACCATCACCCCCAATAAAGAATTCGATATTGTTTATTTAGACTTTAGTAAGGCTTTTGATAGAGTACCGCACCAGAGACTGTTAAAGAAAGTGGCAGCTCATGGCATTGGGGGAAAAATGCTGTCATGGATCGAGTCATGGCCCCACCAATAGAAGCAGAGAGTGTGCATAAATGGGGTTAAATCCGAATGGGGACTTGTAACAAGTGGTGTTCCACAGGGATCAGTCTTAGGCCCATTGTTATTTATAATATATATCAATGACCTTGATGAGGGAATTACTAGTGATATGAGCAAATTCGCCGACGACACGAAGATAGGTAGGATAATTGATTCAAACATAGATGTCATAGAACTTCAGGAAGATTTAGACAAACTTAATTCGTGGTCAGAAAGTGGCAGATGCAGTTCAATGTAGATAAATGCAATAGTTCTGAAGCTCGGGAGTGTCCATAACCCAAGCACTTATAAGTTAAAAAACGTAGAACTTAGCCATACAGATTGCGAGAAGGGAATTGGGGTGATGGCAAGCAGCAACCTAAACCAAGACAGCAATGCCTAAGCGTACGTAATAAGGCAAATAGATTACTGGGATTTATATCAAGAAGTGTTAGCAACAGAAGTCCAGAGGTTATATTACAGCTTTATACATCATTAGTAAGGCCTCACCTAGATTACGCAGCTCAGTTCTGGTCTCCATATTACAGAATGGACATAAAATTTGTTAGAAAACATTCAGCGTAGAATGACTAAATTAATACATAGCATTAGAAATCTTCCTTACGAAGAAAGATTGAAGACCCTAAATTACATTCACTTGTAAGACGTAGAATGAGGGGAGACATGATCGAGGTATACAAGTGGAAAATGGGTATTAACAAAGGGGATATAAATAAGGTCTTGAGGATATCTCTCCAAGAGAGAACCCGCAATAATGGATTCAAGCTTTGATAAGTTTAGATTTAGAAAGGAATAGGAAAGTATTGGTTTGGAAATAGGGTAGTTGTGAGTGGAACAGTCTGCCTAGTAGGTTATTGAAGCTAGGGGCCTTGGGTAGTTTCAAAATTAGGTTGGATAAATTCATGAGTGAGAGGGTGGATTTGAGTGGGACTCGCGCATGAGTGGGTAGAATTGTCAAGCTTATTTCTGGGTAGCTTTGAAAATTGGGTTGAGCAAATATTCTGTTAGTGGATGGATTGTGAAGGACCTGCCTAGTATGGGCCAACAGGCCTGCTGCAGTGTTCCTCCTTTCTTATGTTCTTATGTTCTATGTAACCTCTAATTCTCAACCTCTGCCCTGCCCTCTGCAGGGATGGACCTTAAAAGACGTCCGTTTTACAAACCAACTTCCATGTCTCCCCACAACCCATATCATGCATTTGAGAAGCAGACAACAGCAAACCAGCCTTAAGTTTGTGCCAACACCCGTGAATGTTTTTTTGCCTTCTCAAACCATTTCCAGTACAAACCATTGCACCAAAATTTTTTGCGGGCAGCAGGCCCAGCAACTATTCCTCTACCTTCCCAGAGACAACACAATAAATGTCGGGGGCAAAAAGACTGTTCAACTGTCTTCCTTAAGGAATTTCCCTTTGAGCAAACCTTAAGTGCCACAGAGTTAATTTGTTCTAGACATAGGTTAGGATCCGTGATGCTTAGGCTATCTTCCCAGTTTAATAATTTAGGACTTGGTTTACTTGGTCCCACCCAGGTTAAAGTTAATTTGGAGAAGGCTCCCGCCTGACCATTTTTGCCGTATCTGGGGCTCCCGCATACCCGTCTGGACCTCTATTATGTTGTGATCTGAGTATATTGTTTTTGATATGATGACTTTTTCGAATGATCATCATTGTTGGTGAAGATGGGGTCCACGTATTCTTAATTTTGTAGGCCCTCTACTATTTGCTGGTTTAAGGTGAATTTGGGTGCAGAGTTTTAAAAATTTCCATTTTTGGGAGTTTTTATCTGAGCTGCCCTGGTGTTATCTCGCACACATTTTTTTGAATATTCTTCCATTTTGGGTCCCTTGGGGTTGGGGAAACCAGGAGAAGATTTTGGGGGGCAGGAGCTGGAAGATTTTCCAGACAGTGGTAAATTTTTCAGAAGCTGTTCGGAATTGTTGGGAAGTTAAATCCGGAGGGTTTGATAAAACCAGATGATCGGGGTTTTGATTCTCGATCTTTATTGCTAATATTTCAACTAAAATTTTTTGGGGTTTTTAGGTTTGAACATATAAGTGACTCTGTGATAAAGACCAACCCCTTTTTGCCTGTTCACTCGGGGTCAATCTGAAGGTTGTCCCCGGATCCATATTTCATTGCCCAAATGACTTTATGTTTTTGTGAAACCCCAAAACATTGCATTCGACTCTGTAAGCAGTCCAGGATGTAGGACGACTTGTTGTTTGTTGCTGGTTTTAGACCCGGGTTTTTGAAAAGATAATTGTTGGTTTGGGTGGTATGGGGGGAGGGAAGATATGGATACACAAAGGCCAGGACTTTGCCAGTTGGATTATTGTCACACCTCGTCATTAGAAAAAGGTGACAAATATTTTAAAATTTTTGAGACTACCATTCAGAAATGTTCAAAATATGTCAAAGTATTTTATCCACAGTGGTATTTCAGACCATTCTGGAAAATACCCTGACTTTGCTCCCAAATAAAGCAAAACATGTACATGTGTGTATGTGTATGTGTGTATGTATATACATGTATTTTTAAGGTATATGTATATGTGTGTGTGTGTGACCCAACAATTAAAATTTGCACCAACAACTCATTACAGTTGTGGCTGGGTGTAGACTTTAAAAGGGTTGCTCATTTTTTTAATTTTTTCATGATAAATTTACGGGCGTAAGTAAATTTACTTACATGATTCATTACCTTTTAATAAATGAATTAATTACCATTGTACCTTGTCAGCTATCAAAACTTTGGGGCCCAGTCTCTGGACCCTATATTACCTCTGTAATCTGCAAATACCTTTGTAACTTGTCATGATTGTGACCATCTGAGTTCATTACCTTTGTAACTTGCTCAGCTATCAACTTTTAGGTCCAGTCCCTGGACCCAAATTTAATGTACCTTTTTGGGGGAAATTTTTTTTTGAAAAATTTTCCGGGGCCCACGGGGAAAAGGGGGGTAGGGGGTGCCCCTTTTTTAAAAAAGATTTTCCAAACAACCCCCCCAAAACGGGTTTTTCTTTTTTGGGGGGTTAACCCCCGGTTTTAGGGGAATTTTTTCAAGGGTTCCCCAGTTTAGTTTTTTTATTTTGGTTTAAAAACGGGGCCCCCTTTAATTGGGGGGGGGGGGGTTTCGCACATTTTCAAAGGGCAGCAATTTCCCCCCCGAAAGGGGCGTTAGGGGAAAAAAAATTCCAGCCTAGATAGAAAAAAGGATCGGGGGTCAACATGGGGGGCATCCCGGTTTTAACCCTTTTTCCATCCTGCCGAGCAGATAATTGTACATTGTTAGGTCCTTTAAGGTGAGATCCCCGGGGATGAACCCCCAGGTCTTTTACATTAGTTTTCGCTCTATTTGTGGTTGGAATTTTTTTGTACTCCCATGAGTTTTAATTTCTTCCTTTTCCCTACTGAGTAATTGAAATTTCTCATCATTGAACTTCATTTTTTTTCAATTTAAAATTTTGGGTTTTTGTCTGTTGGGGTCTTGATTTTCAACGGGACATGCAAAGATTCGGGTGTCTTGCAAAAAAGACCCCTGTGGCTTATATCCCTGTCAATGTCTGATATGAGGATGAGGAATAGGAGGGGAGCAAGTACTCCCCGTAAAACAGGCCCGTAGCTGCCTCAGATTTTCCCTTTGTTGACTTTTTTACTTTTTTGTGTTTCTACGTGTTGGGAAATTATAGATCCATCTCCAACTTTTCCTGTTATTCCTTTATCACGCATTTGTGTATTACCCCCTTTAAAAAACACTTGTCAAAGGCTTTTGCAAAATTGTGTATATAACATCTGATTCGTTTATCTTCTTTAGCATCCAGGAACCCTTTTCGTAGGGTCCGTGTTTGGGGCAGACAGGAGCGGGCCCCCCCCCAAAATGCTGTCCCGGGGGTTTTTCAATTGATGGGTATCAAGATGGGGGGCGATCTTGCTTCTTAGAACCCTTTCAAAGATTTTTTATGATATGGGGCGTTAGGGGGAATTGGTCTGTGGTTTTTTTTGTTTTTTTACTGCCCCCTTTGTAGGAACGGTCCGGTTTTTTGTAGCTTTTGGGGCGATCCCCGTGTCCATGCTCCCTCTCCATTCGATGTTAAAAGCATGTGATGGGGCCCTTTCGGGTTTTTGATGAACACGGATTCCAAAAGAGTCTTGGGGCCCGGAGGGGGTGCATGGGCCGGCTTTTTCCCCTTTTTTGAAGTCATTTGGCGGCCGGGTGATGTTTAAAAAAGGACGTCCAATCAAATTTTGGGACCCATGAAAAATCATTTAGGTTTTCGATTTTCAGTCTGGTTAATGGCTCCTTTAAAAATGAGTCATACTGGGATTTCGTAACTTCACTATTTCCTTCTTTTTGCCTCTTAAAGGGGCCCCTCCCGTTTTAAATAGGGAAATTGGGTTTTTGTTCTCGACTTTTATTTTTTAGGGAAAAAAAATACTTAGGGTTTTTTCAATTTTATTTTGGCTCTTTTTTTTCTTCCCTTTGATTCCTATAAGATTCCTTTTGTTTTAATTCGATGTTTTATTTTCTCTGATTTGTGTCTCCACAATTTGAATTTGGTTCCTTTCGCCCCTTTCCCTTATTCTGTGCCTTCGCCTGTATAGGGGGCGCCCCCTCTTTCTAGTTTATCTTCCCTCCTTTTTCCCTTTAAGGGGGAAATTTTCCTTGAAACAAACCCCCAAGACCACAGAAATTAATTTTTTCTAGACATGGGTTAGGGTCCGTGATGCTTAGGGAATGTTCCCAGTTTATATCATTTAGGGCTTGGGGTT
>WNWK01027200.1:0-2500 GCA_009830355.1 Cherax destructor
CTCCAGAGGGATCCACCAGACACCCGCACACAACCAAGGCTGGGCGTGGAAACACAAATGCAACTAATGTGACATTTTATTGTGGCAACGTTTCGCTCTCCAGGAGCTTTGTCAAGCCGTTACACACAATACATTGACACAGAGGGTATATATAGGCTCAAAGTGAGGTGTAATACTAGTGGTAGTAGTAGTGATATAAGTTGTAGTAGTAGTAGTAATACAATAAGGTAGAACAATCAACTTGCACATGAGTAAAAGGTGATAAAAGCAATTACTTGGGTAGCATAAAAATATAAGTTAGACAAATATTTATGTTGAAGGTTGGACTAGAGAAGACCTGTATCAGTGTTCCACCTCTGCGAAGTGCTTGTGTAGTATTAGCAGGAGATACTGTGTGATGGTAGGGTTTACTGTTATCAGGAGGATTCTTGTTAAGACTTCAGAGATGGTAAAGCTGCCTTTGTTTTGTTTAACTGTGTTAAAAACAGCGATAAGTGCTTATTCAAGGCACTTGCGTCTGCAGAAATTAGTTTCTTTGATTACTAATCGGGCGTCTCTGAATTTCATGAGATGATTGGTGGAATTCCGATGTTGTACGCTGGCGTTGGAAAAATAAACACATAAGCAGTATAATGTGATTCTTTATTGACAACGTTTCTCCCACGTAGTGGGCTTTATCGAGTCACAAACAGATCTACCTGGATAAAAGATACATGAGTATTTATAGGATTTATTCAGGTGGAGATTGCTGCATGTGACAGTCTTCAAAGTAGGGTGATAGTTTAAAACCTTGGGTAACTTATAAAGAGATTGGACAAGTATATGGGTACACCTGCAGTGTTCCATTCTTAAGTTCTATGTGGGATAGCGATGAAGAAGTTTCTTGGCAATAGGTTCAGCTATGTTGTAGAAGCCTTTGTTCTGGTTGAAGTTGTTGGATATACAGATAAGTGATGATTCCAGGATTCTTCGGTATTGAGTGTTGTCTTCTCTGGCGATGAGTCTTGCGTTTCTATAGTTGATTAAATGGTTGTGAGAATTTCGGTGTCGAACACAGGCATTCCTTGGGTCGTCAGATCTGCCTGCGTACTGGTGTTCTGAAATACGTGTTTGGAGGTCTCTGGATGTTTCGCCGACGTATAATTTGCTGCAGTCATTACAAGGGATTGTGTATACCCCTGCAGTGGATTGAAGCTTGTCCTGTCTGTTACTGGTAATGTCCTTGATGGTGGTGGATGTGGAGGTAGATACTCGGAATGAGGTATTGGAAAAAATGTTGGAAACGTGTTTGGCAATGGAGTTGGTGGGGAGAACTATGTATCTCTTCTCGGCAGTCTTCTCTGGGTGTGTTGAAGATGTTTAATGCCCGTCGTCTGCAGTCTCTAATGAAGTGACGAGGATAGTGAAGTTTGGAAAAAACTTGTTCAATGAGGGAGCATTCTTCCTCAAGGAACTCACTGTTGCAGATTCTGAGTGCGCGCAGGAAAAAGCCTATAATTACACCACGTTTAGTTTTGGTGTCGTGGTGAGAGTAGAAGTGGAGAAGATCGTGTTGGTTGGTAGGTTTTCGATAGACTTTAAAACGAAGTTCATGGTCAGCTTTGCAGAGAAGAACATCAAGGAAAGAAAGAGTGTTGTCGACTTCTTCTTCTAGTGTGAACTGGATTGATGGCTCGACCTGGTTGAGCTTGTGTTGGAGAGCTTGAACGTTGACGCGTCTGGGAGTTATGATGAGAATATTGTCAACATAACGGAGCCAGGTGACAGAAGAAGGAATAATAGTGGAAAAACGCTCGGCTTCCAGATGTTCCATATATAGGTTCGCAAGGACGGCACTAAGTGGCGATCCCATGGGTAGTCCAAAAGTTTGCTGAAAGAGTTGATTTTCGAAAGAGAAACATGTAAAGCCCACACATAGTTCAACAAGGTCGATGAAATCGCTGGCTGGATGAGGAAGATCAAGCGAGTCGTCAATTTTCCTGCGCAAGAGATCGATAGCTTGTGTAGTAGGTACTTTGGTGAATAGGGATGTTACATCAAGGCTGGAGAGTTTCTTGTTCCTGATGTTGATGTTGCGAATGCGATTGAGAAGGTCACCAGAGTGTTTGAGATGTGCTGGATTGATAGTGCCCAAAAGTTTGAAGAGGTGTTTAGCGAGAATTCCTGAGAGTCATACCTCGACGTTACATCATTGCACTTAAAGCTTTAGCAGAAGACACGACCATCAGGGTTACCACCGCTGATAAAAAAGGTGGTGTCGTAATCTTGAACACTGACGATTACAGGAACAAAATGCTTAATCTACTTAATGACCCAGATACCTACAAACCTCTCACAACAAACCAAGTGGACAACCTCACCATAACATTTCTTCACAAGACTCGCCGTATTCTGAGGGACTCAGAACAAGGGAAGAAACTTCTACACACCATTCCCAGCAACCCCAGACCTGCCAGAATGTACGGTCTGCCAAAAACTCAAAAACCAGGTATCCCATTGA